>CAJVQA010006208.1:0-15162 GCA_910591915.1 Cetraspora pellucida
CTCCAGCCGGACTTGAACCGTTGACCTTGTCTGTGGGGGCATGGGAGCTTAACCGCTAAGCTATGGGACCCATACCCTAGCTAAACAACTTTTGAATAGGTAGAAAGATATATTTAATTAGTAAAATATATGTAAATAAACAAAAACTAAAAACTTAGTTTTTGGAACTTTTCTTAGCAGCCAGATTATATTGAGAAATAAAACATAGCTGTCTAGAAGGAGAAAAGTGTATTGGACAACTTTACTTAAGAGATCAAGTAAGGTTTACTTAATAGAATGTTGAGAAATAATCAAATGTTTTTTTGTAGTTTTTGTATAAGTGATCTATAGAAAGAGTTATCTTTTATAGTTGAATCCAGATTTAATTACTATGTTTTACTATAAATTTTTAAAAAATATCAATCTGGATTTATTTAAATCTGAATTGAAGTATTAACTCTAGACATGATATATATTTTATTTATGATATTGCACTTATATTCTTTATTATATATATATTAATTATAATGTTGTTAGGTTTAGAGGATTTTGACTTAATTACTTTAGAATACAAATTATTATATAATATATAACAAGTAACTTTTTTAAAAATGGGTATTAGATTTAGCTAGTAGATGATTAAGACTTTTGGTTACTTTGAGTCAACAAATAAAAGTAAGTAAGTTACATGATATAGAACTCAAATAAATATTAAGTTTATGGATTTTATAGAATTTGTACTAGGTTTAATATTAGTATTTTATGATAAATGATATAATATATTAAAACTTGTTATTTTTATAAAACAAACAAAGCATACTGCTCCTAAGAACCATTTTAGTCTTTATTTATAATATTAAATTCATTGCTCACAAATACAACTTTATACTTATTATTTATTAAAACTAATTAAACCTATTTATAATAATTTATATGATATCTTTAAGGATATATAATTTGTCTTCACATTCTCTTCTTATTCCTTATTTATTTTTTCAGATCCAAAATATCTTTTCCAATCATAAATATAACTTATTGTATTTCATATTTTTTTCATTTGATTGATCATGATATTTTGTATTATAATGTTTATATTGTTGAGTGCCAAATTTGCAAGTTTGTCACTAAACTATTCCAACTCTCATATAACCTATGATGGCTGAGTCGAAACAGACATGTTAGATTTGGTAAGTAGAGTTTCATCTGTAGATAAGTACTAGTCTCTTCTTTTGAGTCTTTCCTTCAATCTACTTTTTTACTAATTTCTTATATTCTTTTATTGTCTCAAACAGGATTTTTCTATATCGAATCAGGGTTGAAACTCTTCTTTGTCATTCATTACAGTTTATGAGGCATGTGACTAGGTGAGCAATCAATTACAGTTTTAGTTTATTGTTGGGGTAAACAGATATTGTTAATAATGGGATTTACAATAGTAACTAGGTTTATAAGGCAATACTTTCACTTATACTATAGGTCAGGTAATTAGTTTATATTTCGCAATTGTAATTACTGACCTTCTTGGCCTGGGAGGATTGCCCTTTATTTATAATAAATGTTTTCTTCTATTTACATTATGAGATTTGTCTAATTTATCAAACATATCTAATATATCATATATGTCTAATTTATCGTATATATTATATTTATTTAATATATCACACTTATGAGATATAGCAGATATATCAGATATATATGACATATTTGATATATCTGACATACCTAACTTTTCTGACATTTAGGATCTTCATCACATGTACTAGTCACGTTTTTAGATCTTACAATATCAATGATACTAATTATATTATTTATACTAATTATTATAATTATATACTGTATCTCATCTATATCATTATTAACTCAATGCATGAGATATGTAGTATACAGTGAATACAGTGTATACTTCCAGAATTTCCTTATGTGTGAGCAGTAGAGTGTTGGTGTCAGAAGCTTATTAAAGCAAATATTCGATGTAGTGCAGTAATAAATAAATGACTATGTCAATCATCTATCTCAAATGGATTTATCAGCAGTATACACTGTGTTCGCTGTAAAGGTTTGCGTTGGGTTCTGCAACCCAATCCACAAATTTTTGCAGGCCAGACCAGACCTGAAGCAAAATTTTATAATTGCAGGCCAGGCCAAGCCAAAAAAATTGCCAAATTTTATAATTGCAGGCCAGTGTGGACCTAAAAATTTAAAAATTATATAAGAAATTTTTGCAGGCTGGGCCAGGCTGAAGAAAAAATTTGACATATACGGGCTGGGCTGGGCTAGCAAAAAAATAAAAACCCTAAATGCGGGCTGGGCCAGACCTAAAAAAAAATTTTAATCCTAATTGCAGGCTGGACCAGGCCTCAAAAATAGGCAATTTGCAGGCTCCTAGTTCACTGTATACTTAGTATCAGATTGATAATTGATATCAGTGGGATAAGGAGGATTAGCGGGACCAAGAGTACAGTATAATTAAAAATCATTATAAAGATTATGATTAGTATAATCAGCATAAACATTATAAGTAGTATAAGTGTAATATCATGAATAAAGGGTATAACATGTTCTATGTATATGAAAGTATATAATAAAAGCTTCGAGCTCTCCAAGAACAGTTAGTGAATACTTTCTATAAATTTTACTCCATAATAATTCACTGTTTTATTATATAATAAAAACCATACCTACAATTATAACTATACATTTGCCAAATATAACACATCTCTTTTGACTAAGCTGTTTGTAGGTTACACAACGTATTTGTTTGACAAGTGACTGACTCGCCGTTTCGCTCATATCAATGTCAAGAATATTCTGAGCTGACGGCCAAAAAGATATGGGTCATAGTATATCAAAAATTTACTATATATCCAACATTAACAATTATGTTTTATAAGTAAAATTTAATTCTGAAAACTTTTACTTAGAGGTTGGAAGTTAATTATCATAGTAAATTTTTGTTATTTGCGTTTTTTTACAATTTCTTATGTTTTTCGCATTTGTTTTGTTACACAAGATCCTGTGATTTTAGGATATCCTTATGTCCAGAAAATCCTGAGCTGCAGGCCAAAAGAACATGGGTCTTAGTATCTCAAAAATTCACTATATATCTAACATTATTAATTGTATTCTATAAGTAAAATTTCATTCTAAAAACTTTTACTTAGAGGTCAGAGGTTAGTTATCATAGTGAATTTTTGTGTTATTTACGTTTTTTATAATTTCTTACGTTTTTCGCGTTTGTTTTGTTCCACAAGATCCTGTGATTTTATTGGATCCGGATAGGGTCGGAAGTGATCTTCAGCCCTGATCTTCAGCGATCTTCAGCCTGGGTACCCTTATGTCCAGAAAATCCCGGGCTGAAGATCACTTCCGACCCCATCCGGATCCAATAAAATCACAGGATCTTGTGTAACAAAACAAACGCGAAAAACATAAGAAATTGTAAAAAAACGTAAATAACACAAAAATTTACTATGATAACTAACTTCCGACCTCTAAGTAAAAGTTTTCAGAATGAAATTTTACTTACAGGACACAATTGTTAATGTTAGATATATAGTGAATTTTTGAGATACTACGACCCATATTTATTTGGCCGGCAGCTCGGAATTTTCTGGACATAAGGATATCCCTTCAGCCTGACTCATACTGCCGGTAAACCCACTTTAGGTAGGTGATCGACATAGCCGTTCTGCGCCACTTCGATTCCTCCTTCCGGTGTAGTTCACAATATTTAATAATAATTAATTAATTAACTAGGAAATTGTTTTGTCGATCCTGCAATCAAAATTAAATTGATACAATACACGTAGATAAAAAAAACCGGAAAGGCCAATGTATCACAAACTATATAGTGATGAATTTTGTATTGAATTCCACCAACCTTTCTATTTATAAAAAACATCAACAAAATAAATCAACAAAATAAATGATAAAACATTAAATATGGAAAGAAATGTGTAAATAAATTTAATCATGTCACGGAAAAACTTGATTATCAATTCTAATGTGCTAATTCTAAATACTTTTCATTTACCATTTAGATCTGTATTTTTATGAAAATAAATGACATGCCAAATTCGTACTGTAGGCAAGGAAATACTTATTTGTGTGAATGACACTTCTAAATTTGCAATAGTCATTTGCTGCCTTAAATATTAAATTTTAAGCTGCTTTATGGTGCTATTTCAAGGTATTCATTGGTTATTTAACAGTGTTGTGTACTACCATGAGTTTAAGACAATAAACATCCCTAATATTTCTAGGTTGCTTAGCCTGTACCTATTTTTCAATCTACTTAAATCATGTTTTAAATATAAATAAATCCATTTATTTAGGGTTATAAGCTACATTTAAAGGAAGCTCATATTTTACATACACGGAAGATAAGCACCCTCTTTTAATATAGAAAAATAATAAAAATTTTAACAAAAGACAATAGCATATAAAGATCTAAATATGACTTATGATTCAATCCAAACTTAACGTTTCTACTACTGTTAGGCAAAAAAATTTGTGTCATCTCTACTATAACTATAAGCTCAAAGGAAGTTCTACTAGTAAACAAAGTAAATTAAAAAAATAAAAATTATATATAATATTTGCGCGTAATAGCAGACCGGGCGTTAATTCGAATCATGATCTGAATTAAGCTTAATTTATGCCGGGGTTCGAAATTACGTACGTTGTTATGTGTGAAAAACCAGAACGGGAAAAATTTATGTAGGCTCCATTTCAGTCACGGGAAACCATATTCTTCATTGCAATCCATTCCTGGTATAAAAAAATGCTCTTTATAAAAGAAGTCGATAGCACTTGCAATCTGAATATTGGTTTGAATTTCGGTGACCGAGCCTAAAAACCTATTGATGAAGTCAATGCCTGACTGCTATATAGTTGGTTAGCTAGCGTCACTCAGTTCCAATGAATCCGACTCAAAATTCTGGGCCCTGCAAAAAACATTTTCGATAAAGTCTTTGACGATCAGTGATTATCATTTTATCAGCCCGATAAAAAATTCGATGAAAAAATGAAAATTACCAAATATTTAGCATTGAGGCCTTTAAATTTATATTGGGGCACTATTTTTTGTGCCTAAAAAACTTATTTTTACTATCGTTTGTTATAGCGCTCATTTATGTTTTTTTTTTAAATATTGAATGATAAGTCACGCGGACGAATCAATTCCATGATTTTGCGTACAGAGCCATTTGTTCCTGGTACTTACCTCCGTTCCTGGTAATCTAACACCCTCAACAGAAAAAGGGGCGATTATTTTTGGAGAAATATGGTAACCTTTTTTTGCTATATATTAAGCATTGTTTCTGAATTCACTCTAACCATATAGTCAAGTTTCTTTATTTGTGCATTTATATATCAACAATAGTCTGCTACTATTAGGTTAATATAAAAAGGGAAAGACAAATTATATACTGATTTCTTCATAACCCTATATACAGTACTAATTTCTTCATAATCCCATACACTAATCATTTTATAATCTAATCCATTAAAATCTTATAATTTAATCGAAATACAAAAAATACTTTCGAGATAAAATGGGAGCTAAATCGTGTAAACTTAATTGTTTTGCTCATGCAAAAAAAAAGAATGCCAAAATAATTAAACAAACAGAAGAAATAAAACGTGACAGTCACCCTACTTCAGAGAACTCCAACACAGGGAACATCGAAAGTGCAACAGGTTTTAACCACAATCCCCCTACTACATCTCCAAGAACCATCACCACATCTCCAAGAACCACCACTACATCTCCAAGAACAACCACCACATCTTCGAGAACCACCGCCACATCTTCGAGAACAACCACCACATCTCCAAGAACAACAACATTAACACAAATCGGAGATGAAACCTATATTTCTAGAACTGGAAACTTTGCAACTTTTTCTGATGGAGGAGCTTCAAGTCATTATGCTGGTAGTGGTGGGTTTGATCGTGGTGGGCAACGCGCACATTACAAATATTTTGCCAAATCAAATCCACATCAAGTCACGTAAAAGCGGTTAGGCATGTTTTAATTTTCAAATGCATTCATCTTCTAATCTCACAAATTTATCGCTATATTTTATATCAATCCTATTCTACACGTGATGCCAAAGTTCGAATAAACCGGCAGATATTAACATAGTTTGGAACAATCAAACGTTTTTATATTCGTTAATATTTTCTATTATATTCATATAATATAATATATAAATATCTAAATATATAAATGCATAAATATTAAAGAAATTATTCATTCTTTTTGATTATAATGTATTAATGGGTGGTGGTGGTAAAATTTGTAATCATTTTACAAAGTTTGCACTTAAGGTACGTTCTCATAAATTTTGGAATATCAGGTGAAAAATTGACAAAATGATTATTTGGCGATTCGATAAGTTCGTGATTTCGGTAACGAGTTATTATGTAATAATGTGTATGTTGTGTGTCAAAATAAATCTTGCGTCAGGTCAAAATTTAAATACAGGATTTCATTAAGACTAGGGTTAAAACTAATGTTAAGATGAGGGTAGATATTAGCGAGATTATATTTATATTTTAATTTGACGTAGATATTAGTTTGATGCACAAAATAAATAATATAATATGTAAATTTTTATTTTTATTTGTTAACATAGCTTCGGCAAATATTAATAAATCTTCTTTAATTCGTATCTAACTTTTTTTTATTAGTGCCTACTTGTGCAATATATTTACTATGAAAGCTAACCTTATATTCACATCCTTTTTAATGTTTTAAAGAACAATCTTTACTATCGTACTGGACATGTATTTAAACGAAAACCTTAATTTAAATGTGTTGAGAGTTCTGAAGATATTATCACTATGAATTAAAAAATATATATCGCTTTATGTACTAATTACTCAAGCCAAAAGTTTATCACTGCCGTAACACAAGCTTCTCGAATCGGCCAAACAATAATTCGGTCAATTTTTCACCTTTATGTTCAAAATTTAAGAGAATAGTTGTAAAGAATTCCACAAATTGCTCATAATTAGATATCTTATAAACTAAGAAAACGAATCAGTTGAATTTCAGAACGCTGCTTCACTTCAAGCAATACTATTGATATACCAATCAATTGTATGATTTCTGTTTTGCAACTTGTTTACAAAAAATGATATATGCAAAAATGTTAATGATTAAATTTGAAGAATGATGCATTATATGCTTTGCCAAGTAACAATAAAGAATGCTGATTTGTTAATGATAGTACAATGTTATCTATCCTTTTTTATCATCATTGGTTACACGGTTTAATAAGCCATGAAAGTTTATTGGTAATTTTTGAATGAACATATATTAAAAAATACATATGTATATTATTCTCTCAAGTAATCAAAATATTAGCATGTAAAGAAAAGGCTTTTTATTTACAAACATAAAAACCATGATACACTAGGGAATGAATAGCATTGTTTGTCCGGAGCCAAATATTTATACAAATTAATAAATGTCGCGGCTGATGCTGAAATTTGGGGTTGTGATTTGAAAATATGAGCACTGCTAAAATCCACTTATATACTTTACTCATCAATTCTAACCTTAAAAACCAACTCAGCATAATGACAACCCTAAAAAGCGAGTCAGTCTCTCCACAGTCGGATACGTCGTGTAACCTACGAATGGGCTTAGTGATAAGAGGCGGTTTTATCTGGCGAGTGGGTTAAGATCGTAGGTATGGCTTCTTCTTTCTACTTGTCTTGAACCTTTCGATACGGCTTACTAACACACTAACTATATTTCTCTTGTATCTACTATCCAATATTACTACGGTTGACCCTCCCTAAACCGATCCTGTCAAACCCGATAACCTGCTATAATCGGTTAAAAATTAAGCCACCATGCCCAGTCCATAATTAATATCCGATAACCTGCAATTTCTGATAACTGACAGCCTTTATATTGTTTGGTTTGGAAGATTGCGACTCAGTCGCTCCACAATCCAATATCTCGCGTAACGTACGATAAGTCACCTTTTCGAAAGAGGGTGCTAGATTTGGCTGGTGGGTGATTAAGGCCTTCGGTTACATTGGGTCAACGAATGCAAGTAGGGTAAGTCACATGAACAAGAACTTGAACGAACAACGATGGTATTGAGGTTTACAGGATTTATGCCGGGTATAGTGTTAGGGTTTTTATTATGGACGATACAATGTATTGGGACTTGTTTTTTAATCAAGCAAACGAGACATATCGTCCCTTAGGGCCATTTCGGCCTTTATTTATAATACCAAATTCGTCGCTTACAAATGCGACTTTGCACTTATTATTACTTTAAGGCTACTAAATGTTATTTACACTGATCTAGGGGTGGGTCCGGTCGGTCACGGTCGGTTATCGGTCGGTTATTGGCGGTCATTGACTCATAACCGACCGACCGCAGTTATTCGACCGGTCATATAACTGGTCAATAACTACTCAGTTATTGGCTAGGTTTGCGACAAAACTTTTCTATCCATCCAAGTATAATCAAGTCTATGTGCATATTTAATCAGGATTAGTATGCAGTATGATGAACTACTACAACGTAATCACAAAAAAACCCGGATATGTGATTTATGTGGCATGTTCAATTGCGTTAAGCATAAAAAAAATAATAACGATAACAATTATAACAATTATATATATTGTAACCGTTAAAGGGAGAGTGTAGATCAAGTAGTAGGTAATAAGGCCAATTTAACTCTAACGGTATACGGGTAGAGATCGGGAAATGTTAATATACAAGGCAGATCTTTTATAGCGGTTAGAAAACTATCTGTGATAGAACACGGTAATACGAGGCTTTGATATCAATCTAGTGATGCGACTATAGGTGATGCTGTTAAGGGTGATTATCTTAAGGATCGTGATATTGACTTAATGATATTTAATTTAATGATGACGGAATTAAAGCTGACGATGAACAAGGATGGATAGTAATATTCCGAGGTTTGTACGTCAGGTTAACAAGGGTGTTCTCGACTTATTGTTTCTGCAAGGGTCAGGAATGACAATATTTAATTCTGCTATTGTACGAAAATTAACAAGCCGGGTCGAAGGTACACGTCAATTCAGTCCGTCAAATTGAGTTCCGAGGGGTTTATTAATTTTACAAGTGAAATTCAAAGATACTTTAAGGAAGATAAGTATATACTTTTTATTTATTGGTTATTGAGGACGGACGAGAACTGTCCTTTCTTTATTAAATTCAAAGACCTTTATATACATGTTTGGTTTCCAGGAATGCATACGTTCTAAAGGCAACATATATTTGCTCACGACAACATATACGTGGTTATTAGAATGTGTACGTTCTCGACTATCTTATGATTTTACCAATCATTTTATTAAACCTGGTCTAAACAGCAACATTTACGTTTCCACTGGCACGTATATGCGACTGAAATAACTTTCATATGATTTGTTTGCTAAGCCACCAGGATTACCACTTCAGTATAATTTATGAAAGAATTAATAAAATTTCCAAAATTGGGCATTGCTATCAAAATGGATGGATCTTCACAAACTGATGTCATGTGGATATTTCATTGGAAAAAACAATTTCACAATAGTAATGAAGATTTTAATTCGTTACAATATATATTATATAGCTGGTAGTAATTTTGAATATATCAATCAGCAAATATAAGCCACAAAGATGATGTGTTCAGGTTTGTTTGATGGTTACGATGGTAAGTCCAGTATGATGGTTATAACTGTGGCTATGTTATTGATAAATTATAAAATTAAACTTAAGATAAAACAGGATACCGATACCATGATGTAAAATAAAGCTATTTATATGTGATCTTCAAGATTACTGAATTATCCTTAAACATCTTTTGTTGCACTTCTAAATCATGAGAATCATGGTATTTTCTTAGTTAAAATAAATTATTTTATTTATGAATATTAGAGCATGTGAGCAAATGCTGTAATTAGTTGTTATTATAATGAATTACAACAAATAATGCCATAATTCATTATAATTACAAACCAATTATAGCATTGAGCTCATATCTACATATGATTAACACCAAGAAAAAAATAATTGAACTTATTATTTTTCAAATCATTTATTATTGTGTAATATAATAGCAAACATTGTAACGAATCAATTAAATATTGATAAAATAGTATTGGTCAAATTTTTGACTGACTGATATCAGTTACAGTCATAACTGGTCATTGACCAGTCATAATCGTGACTGACCCATCTCTACACTGATCTATGTAATATCTTTAAGGATGTGTAATTTCTCTTCTCATCCTTCTTTATGGATTTGAAATGCCATTTCTGGTCACAAATTTAACATATTGCATTTCATGTATTTTTCATGTGATTGGTTATGATATCTGGTATTACAATATCTAAGTTTCTAATTTATTAACATGTGTCAATAGAAAGTATCCAATCAAATCACATAAAATTAACTAGGTAGCTAACCATTGAGCTCTATTGGTTCCTGTTTACACATGATTTAATATTAATAGTCTTATATATGAATTTCCTTATGTCAAGAAAATCTTGAGTTAATGGCCAAAAAGTATAGGTTATAGTATATCAAAAATTTACTATATATTGTTGGGTTCAGAAGATTGCAACTTTGTTGCTTCACAATTTAATATCTTATATAATGTACAATAAGTAACCTTTTCAAAAGAGGGTGTTTGATTTGGTTAGTAGGCAATTAAGGCTTTTGATTACTTTGGGTCATTGAATACAAGTCAGGTAAGTTACGTGTACAAGAACTTAAATGAATAACAATATTTATTGGGGGTTTATAGAGTTTCTAACAGTATTAGTATTAGGGTTTTATAATAGATAATATAATGTATTGGAACTTGTTTATTAATAAAGCAAACTGAATATGTTGTCTTCTAAAGTCATTTCAGACTTTATTTATATTATATTTTTAATTATAACTTTATTAATTACATTAATCTCATTAAACCCTTTTATTTGATTCCTTTAATTTATTCATTTAAACCTATTTATTTAATAAATCTCTTTTTTTTAATTAATCATATTTTCTTTTTATTAAAATTTCTATCTAATGCTTTATTTGAACTATATACTAAGCTTACATTATATCACTTTGAACATCTTAACATCATTTTCAACAATGGTTTACTATTACATCTAACATTAACTAGGAAGCTACATGGCTTTATATCAACAATAATCAAAATATTTCTAATTTTATTTATAGTTTTTACTAATCTATTCCGAAAACTTTTTGAGTTAAAATTCTTATTGATGAACTTCCTATTTCTTATATTCCTCATAAATGTAACTCTTTATTTTCTTTCTCCTGTCATCAATATAACCAAACCAGCTTTTCAATTTACTAAATTATCTGTCCATCAACTCAAATAATTTACTATTTAATCTTCAATTCTTTTAATAATATTTTAAATACAATTAATCTTGATATAGTTACCAATCTTGTTTCTGATTTACATACTAAAATTCTTATACTTAACAGTTTCAAATTGGCATAACTCTTCATATATATCTTTACTTATTCCTATTTTATCTGGTTTAGTTCCTATTGATCTTATTTTTACTATTCACAATTCTTTTATTTTCTACTATACTGTCACTATTCTTTTTATCAAACCTTTTCTTCATTTAAACCAACAAATATATAAACAAATATGGATTCCATACTGTATTTCATGTCTTATTCAGTCCCAAATTATACTTTCTACTAACTTAATTCATGATCAGTCTTCTAATTTACCTCTATTTTCTATTTCAATACCACAAATTATTACTAAATTTGATCTTTGGACTATTCAATAGATTAAATATTATACTCCTCTCTTTTATTTTATTATTCAAACCCAAATCTAGATAAGTCTTGGCTATTCTTGTAGGTTTAGGTCACAGATTATATGTTTGAATCTTTATTCTTCATATGTAATTTAAAAGTAAGTTTTTTTTATAAAAATTTCAATTGAATTTCAATAAAGTTAAAGGCATGGACTTATTAATAATATTTAAAAAAAAAAAAAATTAATCTCACTTTTTTGATTTATTTAATTAATCATATTAATGTAATTGATTGTCAGAATATTTATATCAAGGATTTGATCACTATATCTGCTCTCATATGAGGTTCTGGCATCTTAATTTTATCATATTATTGGGCTTTATAATATCTAACATTAGCAATTATGTCTTATAATTAAAATTTTATTCTGAAAACTTTTATTTAGATATCAGTAGTTATCATGATAAATTTTTGTGTTATTTACAGTTTTTTACAATTTCTTATGTTTTTTATATTTTTTTGTTATACAAGATTCTGTGATTTTATTGGATTTAGATATGGTCAAAAGTAATTTTCAGTAATATTCAACTCAGAATTTTTTTGATATAAGTTACCTCTTATATACTGTGAGTAGTAAGAGGGTAATACTGAAAGTTCATTTAAGCAAGTGATTAGTATAGCACAGTAATAGACTAATAGTTATGTTAATTGCCTATCTTAAATGAGTTTATTGATAGTATATACTGTATTTACTGTATACTTAGTATCAGGTTGATAACTGATATCAGTAGAATAAGGAAAATCATAGGATCAAGAGTATAATTAAAATAATCAGTATAAACATTGTAATTAGTATAATAAGCATAAATATTATAATTAGTATATATGAAATAATGAACATAAGTGTTATATTATAAATAGAATATAGAATGTATTTTATATAAATGAAAGTATATAATAAAGGTCTCAAGTCTTATGAAGAAATATTTATTATTCATAATTTATATAAAACTTTTGTCTTTTAATAATAAAATTTTGCTTCTCATCAGCAAGTTGTACTAATCATAATCTTATATTTGCTAAATACTACTACTTAATAAGTATTTAAATTTAGTATTTTTAAAGTATTTAAAATAATAATTGCTTATTAAATAATAAATTTTATATTTATTAAATACTCAATTTTTAAAGATTTTATAAATATTTAAAATTAATATTTATAATTACAATTCCAACATACCTTATATTCAATAAATAATTACTAAGTATTTCTATACTACTTGATAAGTATTTAGTAAGTATTTTGACAAACTTCATGATGCTATTTTTAATATAATATCTACAATCATAATATGCCACTTATTAAATCTAACTACCTCTTATTGACTAAGCTGTTTATAAGTTATATAACATATTTGTTTAAGAAGTAACTGTGATATATAAAATGTTAACTATTTCTCCCTAATTTAAATTTTTGTTAGTACTAGAAAACTCCTTTTTTTTATAATTATACAATTAAAAAGATATGTTTAATCAAAGTTAGAATAAATAAAGATTAGTTAAAAGAACTTTTAGACAGTTTAATTATTTCTTTTACTCAAGTGACAAACATCATTGCTAATTCTAAGAAGGATCTTAAAGACAAGTAAAAATTGATACATATATAAGTTATTGACTTTTATAAAAATGATAACAAAGATCCTATTAAGTAGTTAAAATTATTTAAAAGGGTTACTGTATCTAACAATTAGTCTGAAATTAGGATATTGAAGATTGTTTTTGGATATATTCAAGATTTGGCAGCAAACTGATACAAAAGAAAGAAAAAACAATTAAAAACATAAAAAAATAATGATAATAAAAAGAAAATTTTTATTATATATTTATAGAATTCTTTGTTATATCAGAAAAGTAACACCATTAGCAAATAGAACTAAATAATCTTCAGCAGTATAGAGATAAAAAAATAAATGCATATGCAGTAAACTTCAAACAACTAGTAACAAAAATAAACACTAAAAGAGAATTGTCAGACTTATACATTATTAGAATGTTCTTCATAGTAAAACTCTAATCTTTGTTGCTATTTTTAAATTTGAAACATTGAAAGAAACAATCATTAGTGTCTGAAGAGTTGAAGCAGATGAATATTATAGCATACAGACATAAGAGAAAAATAATTAAAAAAATTTAGAATAAGAATTAGAATCATTATCAAAAAAATTGAGCAAATTGCACTAAATTATGCTATTCTTAATGAACATTGTGTCTCAAAAAGCTTTGTATTAATAGATAGAAAAATAATAAGAACTAAGAAAGATATTAAAATTTTGAAAAGAACTTTATATGTTATAACTATGAGAAAACTAACAATATTGGCTATAACTGTTTATTAGAAAAAAACCAAGAAGAGATTATACAGAAAAGCAGATTAGAAACTATATAAGAAATTGAATAAACTTTATAACAAAGGCTAAAAAGATAATGAAGTTTGTGTCTTAAATAAAAATAGATACTAACTATAAAAGAGAAATTAAGAAAAGATGCTGCAAGTCTAATTTAAATCATAGTAAAAAAGTAAATTAAGGAGTTGCCCAAAGACTAACCAACCACTTGTAAATTTAAATGAAAATGCTAAAACAATAAAAAAGAATAAATTCTTATTGTCAAAATAGTTCAAAAGAAAGTATAATCTTTTGATAATCAATAAGATGACTTCTTACAATATTACAGAAAATATAATAAATGCTTTAGCCCATGTTACTATAGATCAATTTTTGCAGTACCTCAACCAATAGCATATTTTGTCTCAAGCTCTTTAAAGATCTTTATTTTTCTAGTTATATGAAATTTAAAGAAGATAGGAAGACAATAACAGTATGCTATTATATTAAAATTCAAGATAACCCAATTGTAGCAGTATTAGATTCTGAGGCAGTTGTTAGTATTATGACCAAGAAGCTAGTTAATAAGTTAGAACTTCATATATAGTCAAAGTTGTCTACTATTATAGTTACAGCTACAGATGCCAAAACAAGAACATTAGATAAAATCAATAATATAATAATAGTGATTCAAGATATGTTAATCTTTAGCATTTTACAGGTTATAAAATTTTTAGACAAAATGTTACTCTTAGAGACTGATTGGTTTTAAAAAGCCAAAGCCTGTTTTTACTTTAACAAATGATGATTAATCCTGAAGTATTAAGTCTAAACTATTGAAGTACTTATTTTTATACTGGTACAGAAAGTCTAAGAGAACCCCAAAAAGATGATTGAAAGAAGAGTAGTAGTAATAAGTTTAAAAAATTTACTTTTTTTTTTTTTTTTTAAATATTAACGGTGAGGCCATGCCTTTAACTTTATTGAAATTCAATTGAAGTTTTTACAA
>CAJVQA010006209.1:0-15161 GCA_910591915.1 Cetraspora pellucida
AATTATTTTTTCATTTTTTTTAGTTTTATTATTTTTTAAAATTTTGTAAATTAGCTGAAATACTTTCGAAATTATTTCGTTTCTTTCGCAATATTGTAAAATTATTTTATTTCAAAATAATTTCTTGTCAATCGCAGTTATTTCAAAAGATTTTCAGTATGCAAAATCTTTCACAATATTTCGCATATTTATTCTGCTGATGTAATTACTGCACTTATTTCTTCTACTGAGATGTCCTTAGTCAAAGCTTGATTATACAGCAATAAAACTGATAGTAGGCTCTGCGTAAAAAAGTTTATTGCTTATTTGTCTACCTCTTCAGCTTTGTAGATCTCTTGATAGGCTTCTTTATGTAATGAAGAACATCTATAGAATTCTGTGATTGACTATTGTTGAGGATTTGAACTTTGTTTTTGGCTGATGTACAGCTTCTAGATTTGTAAAGTAAGTAAAAGAATTTAGTAAATTTTTCATCCTCTTCTATTCATTTTGCATTTGATTTGGTTTGTCATTTGTCTGAAAGTGCTTGGATTTCTTTCTGCAGCTGGGCATCAATATCTTCGCTCAGTGCTAGTAGCTTATCTAACTTTTTTTTAGCAATTTCATTGTTAATTTTGGTAAGTTTTTTTTGAAGTCTCTGAATTTTCTTTTCTGGTGAGGGCTGGGGTCTAAAGACCCTTGCTATTGATTGGATTCTGCACTTGTAAAGATCATATTTGGAGAAGTCTTTTATACTTTGAATTTCTTCAATTATTTCTACTTTAAGCAATGGGTTGTTCCAACTGTTTTTGTCAAATCTCTATTGTTTGGCTTTAGTAGAGTTGAAAGTTAGTTGAAGCTTACATTCCACTAGCAGGTGGTCTAAGTTCCCAAACTGAGTTTTAATGTGTTTGCAACAGTGTCTATAGTTAGCATCGATAAAGATGTAATCAAGTCTTGTAGCCATTCTTCTACCACCTTTGGTATTTTGATAATAAGTTATAAAGGGTTTCTCTCTTTGCTTTAAGCTTACTGTGTCTAAAAACTCTGAGGTAAGTTTTTTGAGAATTTCTCTTGTGGAATTACTAGTTGGAGGTAAGTCGCTAATTCTATTTGTTTGTGGATTAAGATTAGTATTAAAATCTCCCATCATAATGTTTATGCATCTATCATCTACTTAAGGGGCCCAATTATTGAAGAAAATAGTTCTGTCCTCAATATTTGGAAGTGTGTAGACATTAGTAAACTTGAAGAGTTGTTGTTTGTAAGTTAATTCTACAATGATAACATGCCCATTATGAAAATCTTGAAGTTTGATAAATGAAATGTTTTGATTGCCTGCCAGTATTGCAGTTTTTGATGTCCAATAGGAGCAGTAACCCCACTGTTGTTGCAAAAATTTCCTGATATTGAGGTTTTCTAGATTTGTTTTTTGAAGCATTATTATATCTAAATAATATGATTTTAGTAATGTTAATGTTCTATGTGCCTTATCCATATTATTTAAACCTTTAATGTTTAGTGTTATAATTTTAATTTTTTTAATCATAATAATTGTTATAAGAGGAAAGGATGATCTAATAGAAACTCCTTCTGATTCCATGGCTATTCTTAAGCCTGTTGCTGTTTTTTTGTGGGTCTGAGACTTTTTACCAAATTTTAGATTTACGTTTAGATGAAACCAAAATAAAACCATCTTTATCCTTGCCTTGAGGGTTCATAGCTTGGTTTGAAGTATTATTATATGTAATAGCCAAAGGGTTTGATAAGATTTTCATTCTAGGGATAAAACTATTTTTTCCAGATATAGTTGCTTCCAAAATATGTTCTTCAGCAGGCAACATCTGTGAGTGTAGTTCTATTTCTTCAGACTATGAAGATTCTGTTTTAGATTCTTCATCTACTTCTAAATTAAATGAAGTAATATTTTCTTCTTATTCATTTATTGTTGAATTGATATTTTCTTCTTGTTCATCAATATTCATACTGAGCTCATTAGTTGAATTATAAGGGTTATTCAAACTTAGAACTAGTGGTTCCTTTTCTTTTTGTTGGAGCAGCTGTTTATTTTCTTGTCTTTTTTGTTACTTGTGATTTTTGTGAAGGTTTCTGATTTCTACTGATGTTTTATATTCTGTATATTCTTTTTTAATATGTTCTGTTTTGTCACGAAAGTAACATAATTTTGAAGCTTTTTTCCAGTCTATTGTTACTTTTTGATCTCGATATGTGTGTATCTAGAAATTCTAGAAGCCAAGTCTGGGTCTTCTGTTGTTTTAAAGATCACAACCCATTGATCTGAGAGGACCAAGGTGTCTTTGTGAACTAGTGACTTGATAGATAAGATGGTACCAATATCTTGAAAGGCTTCCTTAATGGATTCTGAAATGAAGTTCTTTTTTCCCATTGGGGTGTTATGAAGCCTTACTAACAAAAAGTTGCATTTGATGTTAATAGGAATGTATTCTTAAATATTTTGTTTAAAGACTGTGAGGCCTTCAGTTACATAATACTGTTGTTTTTCTTCATCTAAAAAAACAACTTCCAGATATATGCATCTGTTTTTGATAATTATTAGTTTGACTGCAATTAGTTCTTCACCAATATCTTTTTGCATAGCTTCAATGATGTCAGAGGTAGAAATGTTTTCTAAACTATGAATTTCAAAGATTAATGCATTTTCATTTTTAATATGAAGTCTCTTTCTAGGAGAATAAGTTGAATATGTTGCTTTTCCTCTTTCAAGTTTTGCAAAAAGATCTAACTATTGTCTAGGTTTTGCAGAGGTATCTTTGGGTTTTACTTGAACATCAGTGTGATCTGCTTCATGTTCAATTACTTGATCTGTTTCAAGATCAGTATTGGTCAAATGATCAGTTTGTTTTGATTGGTGTTCCTTTACGTGACAGGTACTGACCACATGTTTTGTTTGTTTTGATGCATCTTGACAAGTCATGTAAGATGAACTGACCAAAACATTTTCTTTTTACATAGTCTTTACATTTATTTTATTTTCATTTTTAGACTTTGTGTCTTTAGCTTTGAATACAGTATTAAGATCTTTGTGCTTTGTATTGTTGTCTTCTTTTTTGATCTCAATTGGAAAAGCTTTAATATGTTCTAAGTTTTCTTTGTTATCTGCTTCATTGTTGGAAAGTTCAACTGTTTCTATGTTCGAAATCCTGACCTTTTTGACTTTCCTGTTTAAACTGCTTGCAGAAATGTTTGACATGATTGTGCCAACTTATTTTCATTTTCTAGCTATAAGGGTTTTAACCTTTGCTATATATTTTGTAACTAAGTTCTGAAAATTTATTGTTTTTTATAAAATCAGTTGTTCTCCACCTATAATTAATGAAGAACAGGAAAGAGTTTTTTTTCTTGATCACCTGATTTCTCTCTTTTTAGTAACAACCTTGGTTTTTTAATTTTTATTGAATTTATTGTTGTTACATTTTGAGTAAAGCTTGTTTACTTTGTTGAAAAATTTCCCACTTGTAAATGGAATAAATCGAAAAAATGCCATTGTTACATTATTCTAAGTGAATTAAAATATCACTCGCAACAAATCAAACTTGCAATTATTATGTTAGTTCAAGAGAAAAGTGTACCAAAAGTTGTTATTACCCGCAGTAAATTCGGATCTTCATAAAAAATATCCAATTAGTAATTAGTACATATATCCCTACTTATGATTTAATTTTATTAGTTTGATGATCACCCTAATGAATAATGATAATGACGAGAAGAAGTTTCGAAAAAAGATATCCAAACCCTCATTCAAATATGCCAGACAATTATCCAATACTCTCATTGGTGCTCATATGGGTCAGGCATCTGTAGTTCTTAATAAACCAATTATTGTTGGTGCGTCAGTCTTGGGACTTAGTAAGTTACTAATGTATCGATTCTGGTATGGATATGTAAAAGAAAAATATGGTGATAAGGCTAAGCTCGGATATATGGATACCGATGGAATGATATTTCAAACCGAGACTGAAGATATCTATAAAGATATGGCAGAAAGACCTGATATTTTCGATCTTGATGATTCCAAGACTATTGGTCTATTCAAGGATGAATGTCCAGGTAAAATAATAACTGAATCGATTCATATCCGAGCCAAAACCTATCATTATGTTATATCAGATGGAAGTACTAGATCGAAACATAAAGGAGTTAGTAATGGAGGTATGGAAATAATGGCTAAAAATATATATCCTGATAATACTTCTCCTATGACCCAAGTATATCGAGATTGTCTCTTTGAAAATAAAGTATTCCATGCAAAGAATATAGGATTTCGATCTAAGAGCCATGTATTATCATTGGTCGAATCTGAGAACAAGGCCCTCTGCCCGCTTAACTCAAAGAATTGGGTACTTTCAGATAAAATTACACCTTGGGCATATGACCATTGGAGAATTGATGCATATAAAAATATGATTAAAGCAGGTATGTCTCCTGAGTTAGCCGAAAAAAGAGCAATAATAGCTCAGCATCATCCGACATTAGAAAACAAGTATATGGTAAATCCAAAGTTACTTATTTAGAATGTAACCGAAATCATCGAACCTAATTCATGGCCGTGAGTTAGATTTAATGATAATAATATCTACCTAATACAAAGATTTTTTTTCTAATATAATAAATATCTAATTCGAAGGTTTATAGATATGATTAATCGATATCAATATCGAATAGACCATATGTTTCGAAATTTTTTTTATACAGGATATAAAATAATTCTATTAGCTTAATTAACTTAAGAAACTCCTCATGCGGTACATGCTCTATTTTATTATTACGAACATAACTTACATCCTGCTCATGAAGTAAAATTCGTTTAGCAATAAATCCGCCAAGAGATAAAATCTCAAAATTATCGCCATACATTCCTTTTGCAACTAGCTTTTCTTTATATTCATTGATTTGTTTATTAATTTCGATATTACTAGAGCTCGACATGTTAAGTAATAATTGAGTAAATATATAAAGTGAATAAAAAGTCTAAGTTAAAAAAATCCACATGTTTAGTGTAAAAAATATAATGACAGAATATAGCCAAAATTTCATTGACCAATTGTATACTATTCCTTCGTATATTTATATGCCTAATAATGTGTTAAAAAAATATCTCTCTCCACAAATTTTTTATGGGCGATGTGCTAAATGTCATCATTGGTATAAAGGATCAGTTGTTACTCATTTAAGACATCAACAGTATTGTTATCGATATTTTAAAAAACAAGCAGTGCTGACTATTCAGCGGATATTTCGTTCATGGAATCAAAAACGAATAAACTCGGCCAAAATAATCCAGCGAGCAGTAATTAAATGGCTTTATCGACCCGATGGATCATTTATGAAGCAAGCCAAAGATCGATATTACCAATGGGCTGAACTGGATAGGTGATATAATAAGCCTCGAGGGAGCGATGACATGTGACTAATTTTTCGTTTAATAAATTATATTTACCTAATGTAGGAAAGCAAGTCGGCCTACGCATCTGTCATATTTAATTTTTTTGGCTATATATATCATTCAAAAATGGAACGTAACAAAAAGCGATCAACTAATACTAAACTACATAAAGATACCCCTATTATGATCGATGTAATAGGATTACATATAAATCTTATTTATTTGAGATTAAAAGCAGTCGAGTCTGAGCTAAGAGATAGAAAGGCAAAATGTAAGCGTGAATTACCAGAATTTGAGACCGATAATAGCGATACATCAGATGAGATGGAATCTCGAAGCTTTGCTTCCTCAAATTGTTCTGATATTTTACCCGATGTTATTACAGTAAAAAAGATACATGAATCTAAAGACCTCGGCTCTATCCATTCTAAACCAAAAAAGAAGCGAAATAAGAACAAGGTACATAATTGTACAAAGGTACGTAAAGTAGCCTCGACACATAAATTGATCGTATAATAAACCGCGATCACGATATTCTGATTTTTATTGGACGTACTTTACAGGTTGGATTCACATGTTTTTCGTGTGACCTAATTTTTCTGATTCGGTATTTTTTATTAATTTTAATGTTTTTCGCCGATCCTAAATTCAACTTTCCTATATATTGATTCTGCTATAATAAAAACCTTATCTTTCCTTGTGCCGTTTCGGATATAATTCCAATTCGAGTTGGGGTAATTTTCGAGCGATATGTAAGCAGGTATATAGGTGATATGAGGTAAGAAAAGATGGGTGGTTTCAGAAACTTAAATGAGTTATGTTTACCAATATTTCATGCCTCGAAACTTTTGCCTTAAATATTCTTAAGGATTCATCCAATATTAAAGCTGATAATAAATGTAAAATAAGTGGTTTTATTTACTATTTTACATCCCAGGATTACATCGTTCCAATACTCCTCGAAATTATAGCGTCGCCGTTCCGAATTGATCTATTGTAAGAAAAGCAGTTATCAATGTTAACAGTGTGTAATTTTTTATTAAGTGTGTAATTTCTATTTAGTGGTAAAGGCATGCCAAAAATCAAATGGTTTAGAGCGAACCCTATAGTATAAAGAAATCAGATAATAAACGGCATGCCCCAAAAGGAAGACACATAACCGATTCCTCCTCCGGAATCCGCAGACCTTTACCAACGAACAAAGTTAGGGTGCCTGAATAGAGAACCTGGAGTGGTTACCAACTTGTCATACCCGGTAGTTCTCCTAGGCGTCCCGAAGCACGCTAGAAGTTACCCTAACCTTACAAAATAAAAAAATACACACCATTTCTTCTAAATCTTCACCGAGTTTTCTTGCTTCTAGTAAGAAATTACCGACCCAGGTGCCTTCGAGATCCTGTCTGCGAGAAATAGCTGTAGCAGAGGTAACGATTGCATCCCGACAGCGAAGTAGAAAACCCCAGAAAGACTTATTATGTCGCGTCAAATAAGACGTAAGTTCTTCGTAGCCGGGATATTTTTCATTGAGGTCAGACATGTTAATACAAAAAAACTTAGTAAAAAATATAGGATTGAGGTTAAGAAAAAGTATAAGAATCGTAAAAAAACGCGAACCCTTAAACACGTAGTTTCCCCTTAAATAACGCGTATACTGCCTCAGGGGCTAAAAAATCTTACAAAGAACGTGCCATGTGTTAATTTATCGAATTTGGTTATCTTGCACTTCACAGGTGCATTACACATGCATTATAGTTTTCGAATTTCTTCTGTAATACATGTTATCAATATATCGCATGACCGGATGATGCATGCAGATTCTATCGGGCAAAGCCCGTGCACAGCATTACATTCGAATTCTTTCTATAGCACATATCACATGATAGGTTAATTATTTTAGCAGAAATGTCAAGTTACACAAGTTATTATAAACTATATGCCCGAATAGAATCTCCTTTCATGATCTACCATAGCTATCATTTGTTAATTTCATATGTATCTTGTTTATAGGAATCGAAACCTATAAAATCTGGCCCTTCAGGGACGCCTCTTTGAGGCATATCGACAAATAGAAAATAATGATTCGTTATCGACATCTATTCCTTGCAAAATACAACATTCTTGAAGAAATGGTTTCAAAATTTAATCGCACTAAAATTGAATCGCATATTCTAGAGTATAAGTTATTAAATCAAATAGGTCTAAATCTCCTAAATACGATATAAATTACATATAACTTCCATAATCACTACAAATAAGTCATATAAAATGGTTAGCTTGAGTGATTTACGTGGAACCAATTGTACCGATGCTGAATGGTATGAATATTGTAAAATGCCACAAGTTCGTAATAATGAAACGCCTAGTGAGTGGATGAATCGAATTTGGCCTCGCTTACAGTATTTCAGAAAGAATGATCTTTTACCTACTGAAAGCAAAAAATATCTTGAAGCTAGGAAATTGGTACTAGGTACATATGCTCCTGAAATCGGATTAGCAATTTGCTTCTCTTGTGACCAGTTAATATATACTGGAGAACGGACTGCAAATATAGGTAATTATAATCATATAGGAATGGAGAGACATTGGAAATTTTCATGTTCCGGTAATAAATACTGTGGTGTAAATTACGATGAATATTTGAAAATCAAGCAAAAATCCAATTCTGCATATAGCGGAGCTAGTGTCTCGACACTTAATTTTGATGATATGTATGCATTACATCGATATAAATTGTGGATGCAAAATGCTAACAGAAAAATTGAACGTGCTAGAGAAGTCAGTAAAAAGATCCAGGCATGTATTACCATACAAAGGAAGTGGTTAGAAATCTTTTACAAACCCGAAGGCATGACAGCCAAGCAGTTAGCTGAACATTATAAATTATTATGGGCAGTTAGGGAAGAAATGCGTCAAATTAACAATGTATAGACCGTGTCTGCAAAGCAATACACATATCTATTTATCCGATTAATATATCTATTTATTTATTATATAACTTATTCATATATATATATATCTTTAAAATAAAACCATCTAAGATATCCCTGAGGGCTGGTACTTTAGACTTTATTTCGTTACCCCTGAGGGCTGGTAACATTTTTTTATATGTTAACCTGTTTTATGGATCACAAAAATATTTAGTATAGATAATAGATCGTTCTTGTTATTTTTTATTATAAAACAATGGTTACACTCTACATCTACTTAAATTTCATATTGGCTGGATATGATCAGCTCTTTAATAGGAGTGGCAAATAAGATGTATTTATATTATTGTGTTAATAAATAACTGAAAAAATAAAAATTATTAATTAATCTGTTTCACATATTCTGCAACCATTCACTTTTTTTACCTATACTCCATTCATGTCTAAATACCATGAATCATATAACAACAATAATCAAAATAAGTAACATATATGTCGATAGTGATGACACCAAACTACTTGTCTCAAGACTAGGTTTCATCTCTTCTATTCCTCTTACCAAAATCTGTGGATCTGAATTTATATGTGTCTAGCATAATATCTTTACTAGTTTCATTATTATTAGTTTTGCTATTATTGGTTTTAGATGCATTAGCAACCTCATTCTATAAGTCACTTACCTTAGGTATAAGGATGTCTCTGTCATCATCATCGATTTTTTCAATATCTTCTATTTTTTTTTTGCATTCAAAATATGGTTTAAGACTATTGTTAGATTCATTAATCATAGATATATTAGATATGAAAACATTCTCATTCTGTAAGTCAAACTTGACTATATTTTTTTCATTATCTTCACCAACTATTGTAGAACAGGCTAAATAGTCTACAGATTTTGATATAGCCTCCAATTTCAGGTGATCGAGTTTGCTTCTTACATGCTCCAATTCAACTTCTATTTATTTAAACTTATCCATTTTAGATTTAAGGGATAGATTCTCAGATTCTGTTTTTGATAAGTTTTCCTGAATCAAAAATGCGTCTTTTTGAGCTGATGCTAACTTATTCTTCAATATCTTAATTATAATCTGAAGTGATTTTATTTCTTTTAATTATATATTGTATCTAGCTTTATACTCATCATAAGAAATCTGTAATTGGGTAATCTGGAATGTAAGATTAGTATTGTTTATTTTTAGTCATTTAATCTCATCTATAAGCTAGAGTGCATGTTTGAAGAGTTTTTTTTTATCTTTATTGAATTGTTTTAGATTATATTGTATATGTTTATTTTCTTTATCCAAGATAGAACATTTATTAACAAGTTGATTACCACATTCTATAGCAATTTTCCAATCTTAATTTGTACAAACAAGCTGATTTTCAAGTTCTGTTCAGCTAGACAGATATCGATTGGTAGGCATGTCTCCAAGTTTTTTGTCTTTACCTATATCTGATAATGTTTGAATTTGAGACATTCTATTGATATCTAAAAAATTAAATATATTTGTATTTTAAATGTGATATAATATATAGAATATATCTATATATTTGCAAAGATATACTAAATAGAATATATATATTAAATATAATATACATATTAGATGGAATATACGTATTAGTTATGATATATTAGATCGAATATACATAACTTATATAAAAAAAATAAATAATATCTTGTATATTCTATTTTTTTAATATATTTTTTTATTTCAATATATTTTATATTTTTTTTGTTAGATATAAACATCTTATATTTACATTTACTACTATGCCTAAAGTACATATACAGTCTGATACACCTCTATTTTTACCTCAAGATTATTCATATATTATGCAATGTCATGATATAAAACCAAGATATAAAATTTTAAATGAGTTGATGAAATAAGTATAAACATCAATAAAACGTATTTATTAGATTTGGAGAGAAGAAGAATCTAATAGAATTCTTTGGAATCAATCTATACCTCACTTATATGATAATAATAATAACTCTAATTATGATACCAATATATCAAATTCCATTGAAAATATATTTCATATAGAGTCCCAGGTTTTAGATAGGAATAGTGCTTATTTCATGTCTCAAAGAGTTACCTCTATGGATCTGCAAAGCGATAATGTATCTGAAGAACAAACACAACCAAATAAGCAGACAAAAACAAAAATTAGAAGCTCTACTTTTATAGATAATACTTCGAAAAGAAAGGCAAATCTTGAAAAATTAATAAAAGATACTAATAAATTAGCACCTATAAATCCATCTTTGTCTCAGTAAGTTGAGAACATCTTTCTGCAAGAACTTTACCTGTGTTTAAGGCCATATCAAGCCACTCTTCAATTTTTATGAGTTGCTTTTTGAGTTCATCATATTTTTCACAATTTACGCATTTTTTTTATTGCAAAACAGGTCATTAGACGATTCTCCGAATCATGACTCTTCGAGTCTTTCTCTGATGCCTGTAATTTTTCTGTATTAAATACATTGCATGATTCTTTGCAAGTAGAAAGAGGAATTGTAATAGTCTTTCCATTGTGTATTGCTATAAATTCTCCTTTTACTATAGGATCCCATCTAATATAATGTTGCCATTTTGTACCAAGTATCATTATAGATATATCATTTCCATTTCGATCTTTTTTTGTAGGGATTACTGATATTTCTTTTTCAGAAACAGTTATAGAATCATTTCTACTATCTATAGATATAGGAATATTATATAATGTACCAATAGACTGAGAATCTCCAACCACACCTGTAAGTTTGTAAACATTTTTCGTATCTATTTTTATTTCTAAATATTCAGGAATGTTATCTGTAAACAATGAATCATTTGCACCAGTATCTAGAATTGCATGAGGTATTATTAAGTCACCTATTTTACAAGAAATCGTTGCTACATCATTAGGTTCTTTTATATTGAGAAAATTAATCTCAAAAGAGTTAGGCCAATTTTACCTTATTTGTGCTCCTTGATATACTTTAATAGTATGATTTAAAGAATGATACTCTGTGTCTTTGACAGATGTAATAGAATTATTAATGAAACTGGCATGACTAAGTTTTTCTGAAATATCAGGAAGAGGTACATACTTAAAATCCATATTATTTTCTTTATTAACAGCTTCAATAAAGGGTTGAAAAATCTTTTGATATTTTTTTGCGATATCCCCCTATGCCTTATTTCTTTCTTTGACAGAATATTTTTTAGTATAATATAAAACATACATATTCTTCATTTCTATAAACAACTTATCAAGAAAATTATTGACTTTTGATAGAATCTTTCTAGGATATTGTAATACTAATTTTGATATCATATATTTAAGTGATTCAAGAAATACTTTCTGCTCCAGAGTAATAATCAATTTTTTCTTAATAGAAGACTTCTTCTTTACAGGAATTCAACTTTTTTTTTATATTAAAACATGATTGCAGTTCATTATCAGAGGTGATTTCTTCTTCCTCCTCATCATTTTTCTCGTCTTCGTTTTCTAACACTTCAATAGGTTCATCCTCTTGATCGGAATTTTCTGGCTTGGATTGATAATTATAATTAACCTTCTTCAGTTTCTTACTGAGTTTAGGACATTTATTTTTTCTATGCCCAATTTTTCCACAATTTGAGCATTTGTAAGTAACTTTAGTAAACTTCTGCGGTTTCTTTGTGGCATATACTTTTTTAGCACCTGAAGTACTAGCTCTGGTAATCACTCTGGTATTAACCTCTCTAACTTGACCAAAAGGCTCTTTTCTGAGATTATAATTTGCATGTCCTAATCTTGCATATAACTCATCTTTGATAAAATTTTCTAAAGTATCGAAATTTCAAGATGCACTGTCTGAATATCCTAATTTCATAGCAATACTTTCTAAATATTCTGTTGACTTTTTTTCATTTTCCTAAGGTTGCTGTTGGGGTTGAGATTAAGGTTGGGTGTGTTGGTAATATTGAATTTGAGGGGGTAGAGTAGGTATAGTCATATGTGACTGTGAAGCAATATTACTCCTACTCCTATTTGATTCTAACCAACAATTTCTAAGATTTGTAAAGAAAGTGTCTTTGATTGCAGGGGCTGTTATTCTAACTCGAAGTTCTAAATTTTCTGATAAGTGGTTATAGAGTATAGATAAACAATCAGCATCTGCAATAGAATGTGTAAATGTATGAATTCTTTGCTTATAGCTATCTGGTATATCAAGTGGAGAAAATTTTTCATTTATAAGCACTTTCATAGATGCTTGACTAGTTCCTATCATTACTTCTCGATATTTATCCTCTAACCAACCAAGAAAAAGTATTGGTGTATTTATTTGATTATCTGCGTTATTTTGAAATAGATTGGGTGGTATGAATGCTTCAGCTAATCTAGATGATAATATTCATGATTTTATTGCATCATTAAACCCCACAACACTTAATATATTGCCATATTGAAATATTTGCATAAATTTGTTATAATATTCTATTGGAGGTTCCTGCCCAATATACATTGGAATTTGAGCAATCATCAGGGCTAATGATGATATAACTTCAGTTAAGGTGGCCATATTGAGTGAATTTACTAATGGATTTATCTGTAATGCAAAAATTTGCTAATTCAAATTATTAATTATTTGTCGGGTGCCATGTGTTTTATTTTTTTATTTCTCATATCTAAGAATAAGTTAATTTCACCAATACTCTAATATTGTTCCATAATTATGACATTGTTGCAACTGCCATTCCAATTGCTAGATTGCTTGTCTATTCAAGAGCTGTGATGCAAACTGTTCATGTAATAATGTACTGATGCACCTGTCTTTTCGAGTTTTGATAAAGATAGCATTTAACTTCCAAAAATTATGAGATCTTTCTATATCTCTTACATAATTCTGCAAAGTAATACCATCTTGGGTTAGTTGATTGATATGATTTTGTTGAAGTGTATTAAGCTGTCTATATCTATTAATGTCCTGTTGTAGCCGAGTTATCTGATTATCTCGATCATCCTGTTGGGCAATGACATCATCTATATCCTGGTACGCAGATTGATAATTATGTTTAACAGTATTCAAAAACCTCTAATGCTATTTATAATATTTATAGGATTGTTTAATGGTGTCCCAACATTTTTAAGATAATTTTCAATATGATTTAAGCCTCAATCAATTTGTATAATAGGGTCGAGATTTGCCATATTAATGTCTTGCTCTTCTAAAGATTGAGTATATGGATCTGGTGAGTTTCTTTTCGAAGAAATAATTTTGATCTTTTCATCGAGTGTATCGATATTTTCTTGAAAAACTACTAACTGCTCTTCTAAGTAATCTATATATTTCTCTTGACTTATAGAAGTCTGAAGTACTTTTTTCAACTGAGATTTAATATCAGATATTTGTTGATGCAATGGATCTAGTTCCTCATTACAAATCAATATCTCCTTCTCAAGAAATTTGATATAATCTTCTTTTAAAACTAAATCTTGTTGCAACTTCCGAAACTGATTTTTTATTGCGAATAAACTATCCTCAAATTGCTTAATTCTTGATAACATCATTAGAATTTTCTATACTATAAATAAAATGAGTAATCCTAGTATTGTTATAGATCCTTTAGAATCTCAAAAATTTGATATATCTATCGATTTACAAAAAATCTATTATCATCCTTCTGGCTATCAAAGGACTAGTAAAAAACTTTATGATGTTTCACATAATGCCAGGTTCGATTTCACATTAGTCGAAGTTCAGAGATGGCTCGAGAAACAGTTATTACACTTAATTCATAAAGCTCGACCAAAGTATATTCCTTGTATTAGTTTTAATAAGATTACTATTCCTATGGAAGTTATACAAGCTGATTTACGTTATATGCCTCATGATAAAATTAGAAACAAGATTTATAAATATGCTTTAACATGTGTTGATATTGCAAGTCGAACTAAGTGGGTTTGTCCTTTAACTGAATGAGATTCTGATAGTGTTGCTAAAGGATTTATAAAACTTTTTAAATTTCATAACTTTCCTCTTATACAACTAAGACATTGCAAACAGATTTTGGATCAGAATTTTATAGGAAATGTGAAGAGTTAATGGTTAAGTATAATGTAAAAATTAATCGAAGCAAATCGAAAAAAAGACAAGATATAGTTGAGAGATTTAATCGAACTTTGCAGAAGTGGACATTTTTTATTCAAGATGCTGTAGAATTGTTATTATACCCAACAGAACATTGTAGGGCTTGGGTTATAGATCTTCTTATATTTCTTGAAAAACTTGATAATACTATAATTCGATTTCCCCTGCTGAAGCTCAAAAATTAAAACATGTATATGCTAAGTCATCTAAACTGAAATATGGCCCTATGGGGTATAATGAAATTCATTTAACATATAGTGATTCTGTTTTATATTTACTTAATTCTGATGAATTGGAAGGCAGAAGAAGATGTGTTACTAACATGAATTGGTCTTCTCAAATTTATTATATTAGAGAATCTCTGGTACAAAAAAATAAACCAGTTTTACATTAGTTGGAAGATATTGATGGCAATGGACCAAGGTGTTCTTTTGTCTGAGAAGAATTATTATTAGTTAGAAATATTGAATACCTACTACAGAGAATACTCAAGAGTTAAGAAAATCATCTGCCTCTTTTTCAATTTCTTTATTAGTAGCAAAATAGTCTTTTGCTAATTGATAATATAAATAGTTAAGTTTTAATATGCCTTGAAGAAAATTTAACAACTAGAAAAGAAACTCTTTCCATAGATCACTTATACCAAAACTACAAAAAAAACATTTGATTATTTCTCAACATTCTACTAAGTAAACCTTACTTGACC
>CAJVQA010006210.1:0-15161 GCA_910591915.1 Cetraspora pellucida
AGATATATTTGATATATAAAATAAATAAAAGAAATAAACTAAATAATATATATAAACTAAATATAATATAAAATATATGTTTCAAATCACATAAATATTATATGTTTGATATGTATAACATTTCACACAGTAATTATTTAACCAATCAAATTGGAGCTTTCTTATTAATTTGGTTATGGGATTTGATCTTGGAATCCTGTAATCAGAAATTGATGATCTATACCTCATTAGAACCGTCTCAGTAAGCTGATTCAAATAGTGGTGGTTTCATCGAATTCTGTTTAGTGGTTCAAGAGTTATGGTCAGTTTTGTAGGTTAACAATATGGTCAAGTTAAGAAGCAGCAACAAGAATTAACTATATCTGGTTGTCAGAAACAATTGCAACTGATCTTTAAGAAGTCAATATAGAAGAAGCAGAAGATATAACAAGCAGTGATTATAAGATATTAACAACAGTCATATATAGTGATGGGACTTTTTAATTTTTAATTTTTAAATTCAAAATTAAGAATTAATAATAATTTTAATGATTTAATAATTAAAATCTATTTGATGCATAGAAAGTATCAATAGAATGATATAATCAGCAATAAATCATAAAATATGCATATTAGTAATAGTTCTATGCATTAAGTTTCAAATATGCTTATGAATAATACAGTTTTTTAAGTATTTAAATAACTAAAAAAAAACAAAAGGTATTTAAAGTAATTTTTATAGTGATAGCAATAAAATTTAAAAAAATTGAAATACCAAATAAACAATAAACTTAATGTTACAAGCTTATGATTACAAACTACCATTACAAAGCTTACTATTACAAACTTACTGTTACAAGCATTTATACTTAACTGGCTTTAGCAGTCTCATTAAATTTATTATAAATACCTATTTAAATGATCGATCGAAAGTTCCACAGTCATATTTAATACTTAGAATATAACTAAAGAAGTATTGCAAATATAATAATTTCTTAATTAAAGTTTCATTGCTGTTATAGCTATTATTAAATTCATCATTGTTACTTTAATACATACTTTATTAATAGATTCTTCTAATATATAGTAATACTGAGTATAATATTAAACATTTAAGTTTATTTCATAAATCATCATTTGTTAAACTAATTAAGGATTAAAAAATTCAAAAAGAGAAGGAATTAAAAAATCATTTTGACTATTTAAACTTAAGTTTTTTATATCATCGATCATTTGTAAAGAAACTTGTTCTAAATTATTTATAATCTTATCTACTTCAATATTGCTATCATCTAATTCATCATGAACTAGTATATCAATATTTGCTGATATTAAATCTTTATTTTTATCTGATTTATCTTTTAAATACCATGCAATTTTTGCCATTTTAGCAGTTCTAGGAACTGATAATTGATTATATCATTCTGTATGAATGTTTCCTATTAATGATCATACTCTTTCAGATGTTGCTAAATTTGGAGGTATAGAAAAAAGTCTGTATGCAAATTTAGCTAAATTTGGAGCATAGATTAATACAGTTTGCCAATATCTTAATGGTAATTTTGTGATGCTAGGATGATTAAGAGATAAGTTTTTATCAAAAAATTTTTCATAATTTTGATACATTAGCCATTCATCTATAAATGCATTATTGTTCTTTTCTGGATATAATAGACAAAATAGGCTATATGCATCTTCTTGTAATTGTAAAAATTTTTCTTCTTTTAGTTCTTGATCATGATAGTATAGGTGTAAAAACTATGTGATTAAAAAGATTGGATTATAAATTTTCACCCATCTATTATCAATTTCATTTAATATTAAGGTTTTAAAATCTGAAAGATTGTTTGCAAATAATTTATCAATAACCTTTCTGAGCCAAACCCAAGTTACAGAAATATGTTTAAGTGTTATCTTATCAGGTTCTAAAACTTTTACTATATAATTATATAGGTTTAATATATGAAAAAAATTTTCTAGTCTTGTTCAAAAATCTGCATCTTCAATTATATTAATTATTTTATATTTGTCATTTCCATTTATAATTAAAAGATCTGAATTAGTAATAGACATAACTCATATACTATTTCAAATTAATAAAAGAGTTTTTGCAGCTTTTGAAAATGTTGACCACCTTGTTATCAAGAATATTGAGGTATTAAATTTTCATTTTTTTCTAATTCTTTTAATTTGGCAAGTGCATAATTTGAGTTACGAAAGTAATTAATAACAGAAAGCATTTTAACAATTACAGATTTGAACTGCTTAGACTTAATAATTTTTTTAACTAATAGATTAGTTTGATGTGCCATACAAGGTATCATGATAATTTTTTATTGCAATTCAAGATCATTATTAATCATTTGTTGTGCTTTTGCTATATTTGAGCCACTATCTGATACAAATCCAATTCATTTATTACCTAATAGCAATTCTACTTCTTTATAAGCATTAAATATTCTTATACCTATATGATACTGGTTTGAAAAATCAGAGATTTTCCAAATTTGACTTTGTCATTTTTCATTTGTAATAATAAAATTAACCAAACTATGTTTAGAAACATTTGTCCATCCATCTTCTAATAATGTTAAAAATTTAGAATCATCAACAAATTTTTGAATTTCTATTTAAACTTCTTTATATATATTATTTAAAATTTCAGTACTAATTCATTTTCGAGATGGTAATATATAAGAAGGTTGCAGCATTTTAAACAATTTTTGAACTTCTTTATTTTCTATAAAGGAGAATGAAACATTTGCTAAAATAAGAGCCCATAATAATTGACAATGAATTAAATAATTATTATTCACTTTGTATTCTAAAGTATTTGTTTGAGATTGATCATTATTCACTTTGTATTCTGAATTATTTGCTTGATATTTATTAATATTATCATAACTATCCTTATTGCTTGAATTTATATTAGTTCAAATAGATTTATTATTACATCATTTTAATGAATTAGTATTTCGATGTTTTTTTTGATGACGGTTTATTTTAATATTACTTAAGGTACTTTGAATATCTTCTCCAATTTTTTCACAAGTTTCATTTAAGTGTCTTAGCATTTGCTCAGGAATTCCATATATTGAATTATGACAGTACATGTATATAGCTTCATAATGAGTTAAACTAAGTAACTTTTCTTGTTCAAAATGATCCCAAATAGGTCTTTGCTTTCTTTCATGTTTAGATTTTAATGGCATTTTGATTGCCAACTAATTTTATAGTAGATTTATTTAAGAAAACAAAAATTCTTTATCATGAATATGCTGTTTAAATAAAAAAAATACTTGGAAGATATAAGCAACTAAATATATAAAGATAATAATTAAATTATATATTAATTTAATATACTTTTAAAATATCTTTAATTTATTTAAAAGTTTCTTTTTTCTTTTCTATTATATAGCTGATTCTCTATAAGTGCACATTGTCAAAAAAATGTGCCAGTAGAATATGCACTTATAGAGAGCAATTTAACCCCAACTATATATAATATCATATAAATTACATTAGACTAGTTAATTAATATGTATTTCTAAAGAAAAAGTATAAATAAAATGCAGTTACAGAGAATATACTCTTGTTGGCCACAAATTTTGATTGATTAAGATAATTTTTTTATGTGATAAATAACATTATGTTTCTAAGAAATATCCACTATATTTAATTATTAAACAGGCAAAAGAATTTAACATTATATAGTTAACATTAATTATTTTGCACATATTAGAAAAATGTTGAATGTTAAAATCCTGAGTATTGCTACTGTTTTAATATAATACACAATCAGCACATAATTTCACCAAATTAAAATATATTTTAGACTATTTGTTTTTGTGCATATTTATTATATATTAATTAATTGTTCTTTATATTTTATTAAATAAAACAAGAATTATTACAATTTTTAGATAATACATATGCTTATTAATTTTATCAGTAATTTTATCAAAAATCTGCAGGATTTAAATTAAACAATGATTATATCATTTTCTATAAAGATGTTCTATACATATTATCTATATTAATTATTAAATCGCTAAAAATCTTTTTTAATTTAATAATTCATTTTTAATTTTTAATTGTTAAAAATTTGTAATTATTAATTAAAAAGTCCCATCATTAGTCATATAGTTAAAACACATAATTGTAAACTAGAGCTATACAAAAACCAAACATAAAAACTAAATAAAAACAATATATTTGTATAAGAAAGCAAAGCAAGAAAACTGGAGAGAATTTGCTAAAGAGCTTCAAGTACAATTAGAGTGAAAAAAAGCATTAAAACAATTAAAAAAAAATAGAAGAAGCAGTTGGTATTATACAAATATGCTAAACCATATATGAAATGCAATAGAAGAAGCTATAATAGAAGCAGTAAATAAAAAAATTACAAAAAAGAAAATATTTAACATAAAAGCAAATAGAAGACATCATCAAAAGAAGCTGCAGCAGCATAAGCACATAATTGAACTATAACAAATAATCAAAAAAGCAAAATAAGAAGAAATTAAAAGATAGAAAAAGAAGAAAAAGAAGAAATAAACAAGAAACTTATAGACATTAGTAAAGAAATAGGAGTAGTCACAGGTTGAATAAATAAATAAAAGGTGAATAATAGGTAAATAACAGAAAAAAAATCTGCCATTATTCTATCTTATATCTGCCAAATAATGGCAGCATAACAGTAGTATAACAGCAGAATAATAGTAAAATAACAGAAGGTTTGTTAATATGAGTAACATAACAGTAACATAATAGCAAAATAATAGAACAGTTTTATTATTTTACTTTTAGTCTTTGTAACTAAAAGTAAAATAATAAAACTGTTCTATTATTTTGCTATTATGTTACTGTTATGTTACTCATATCAACAAACCTCCTGTTATTTTACTATTATTCTGCTGTTATGCTGCTATTATGCTGCCATTATTTGGCAGATATAAGGTAAAATAATGGCAGATTTTTTTTCTGTTATTTACCTATTATTCACTTTTTATTTATTCATTTAACTTGTAAGTATTACTAAAGCTATACAAACAATGGTCAGAAGCTTGGATAGATGACATAAAAGACTGACAAAGAATCTTGAAAGACAAAAGAAAAGAAGAGTAAAAACAAGCTCAAAGAAAATAGATAAACAAAAATATAAATAGAAGATGTAAGATAATAAAAACTAATAAAGAATAAATGATTGCTAACCTTTTGAACAAACTATACAAAAAGATAGTTTTGAACAAATTTATAATTCAAAATGAAGATGAAACCAGTTTAATAACAGAATCTAAGACTGTTTTAGATGATCTGGCAAAACATTTTGAAAATCAATTCAGAAAGCAAAGAACCAAACTAAAAAAGATGCCTAAGAAATGAATAAAAATATATAACTCAAAAGAGTAAATCAAGAAGTTCTGATATGAAAAGTTAGAAGAAAAGATAGAAGAAAAAGAATAGAAAGACATATTAAAAAAACTCAAAGCCAATACAGCTCTAGGAATTTCAAATATAAGCTACACTTTAATAAAATGAGCAGAAAAAAAATTACAGAAGATCTTCAGAGCCTTTGCAAATCTGGTTTTAGAAACAGAAGAAATGTCTAAAAAGTAGAAAATAGCACAAGTTTATTCAATTTCAAAAGATGTAAACTGAAAATATAATCTGAACAATATTAGACCAATAGTATTAATTAAGACTTTTAAAAAGTTAGTTACAAAAATGATAACAAGAAGGCTAGGCAAGATATTTATAGAAAGAGAAATACTCAAAAGACCAAACTATGCAGGCTTGTCTGACAACTCAACAAAGCAACTAATATATATGCTAAATATAATAATAAAAGAAGTACAAGAGAAAAATAAAGAAATATAAATACTTATACAAGACATGAAGAAGACATTTAATTTAGTCCTATTAAAAAGCTTGAAGTAGGCTTTAAAAAAGTTAAAGTACTACAAAGAACAATAAAATATATTATCAATCTCTTCTGTAAATATCAACTTAAGGTAATTACAGCTTATAGTCTAACAGAAGAAATAATAGCAGAAGATAGTATAAATCAAGAAGAGATAATTTTTCTACTCGTCTGGTGGCTTTTCTATGATCCACTGTTAGAAAAAATTTAAGAAGATAAATCACTAGGCTATGTAGTAAAGCAAGAAATACTAAAAAATACAGATATTAATTGTATTACAAAACATAAACAAGCAGCAATTGCTTATGCAGATGATACTACATGGATTGCAAATAGCAAAAACCAACTGCTAAGAGTTTTTAAATTGCAGAGAAGTTCTTTAAAGCAAATGATATTGAAATAAATGAAGCAAAGTTAAAGCTTATAGTAATGAATTCTAAACTAAGAAAGAAAGATAAAAAAATTACATTTGGACAGAGTAGAATAACAGAAGAACCAAGAAACAAAATTATAAGATCATTAGAAATTTGGCTAAACAGCAAAATAAGAAAGTCACTAATCTGCAAAAAAGCAAAAGAAATAGTTAACCAAACAGTTAAAGATCTTAGATATAAAAAAATAACTAGGAGTGTGGTAATTTAGTAAAGTAGTTAAGTTATCAACTCTTTAAGTGATAGGTTGGGAGTTCAAAACTCACTGATGACAAAAATTTGGAAAACCACCTATGTTATATCAGTATTACAGAAAGTAAGCAGTATTACAACAATAGCATTCTGTTAATCAGTTAGGATCAGTACCTGTAACATGGTCACACCAGATAACTGGCAGGTTATAAGGCATCTGCACAATATTAGAGTTATACAGAGAAATGCAAACTAGCATTAGGTAGTGTAAACTCAAGATAAGTCCTTATAGTCATATAAATCTGTGAACTAAGAAACCAGAGCCTACTTGAAAAGACCCGAGTAAAGAGATAGCACAGATCTTTGACAGTACTACTGTAAAGGCTAAACCTAGGAAATAGATACAAATATAGAAGAAATCAGATAGGCAAAAACCTTGAATAAGGGGTACTACTAACCAGGCTGCTAGAAGTCTCGAACCGGAGGAAAAGAACCTTAAGGGACAGATCCTGGGGTACCAAGAACAGGTTATAGTCCTATTAGGCTATCTAAATTGGGAGTCTGAGGTCAGAAACAGGTGTATACTATAAGTACTAGGGATATGCTATGAAGTTGGTGCTAGGGTCTAGGTGAACTCTGCAAGAACGAGCCCTGTTAACAAGATACTAAATATGAGTAGTTAGTTAGCAGAAGGGCCATCTGGAGCTCTACAGTTAGGTGATGTACTTTGAAATGTATAATGGCTTGATGAATGTATAGATAAAAAGATCACAGTTAGATTAGATGGCACTTAGATGTATAAGAACTTGTATGCTATTTGTTAGTATAAGTATAGAGATCAGAGTGTTTAAATAAGTAATCTTCTAATAGATTGCAGATATAACAGCTAGTGTAGAACCTGCTGTGTGAGTAGATTATTTAAAATAGACAACCAAAAGTTGTACATATGACTAGTTGTATATTTACCTTGTATAAGTTATGTAATTATAATTAAATACAATAAAGGCAATAGCCACTGATAACTATGGCCTTAGTGTAAAAAAAAAAAAAAAAAAAAAAATAACAATAAGCCAGATTACATACTTAAACAATATAGTAATAATTTTAAAATTAGAATATCTTTTGCAGTTAACAAAAATGTTAGAAAAAATGATCAACAAAATCTATTAGCCAATAATATGTTTAGCAAAACATAATTGCAATATAATGAAAACAACAAATAATTGCATAATTGAGTACAAAGATCTGAAAAACTGTAAATCACTAAGTTAAGAGATAGCAACAAAGCAAATAAGCAGTTTATTTGCAAAACTTAATAGAAAAGATACTTTAGGTAATCTAACAAAGTTTAAAATAGCTTAAGAGTATCAGAAAGCAGACTTAGTAAAAGACATTTAAGACTCTTAAAGAAGATCAAAAAAAATGATGTATTGGAAGCATAATTTAGCTTGTCGAATAATAGTTAAAGCAAAAGAGATAAAAATAAATATCAGAGCAGAAAATCATTTATGGAAAGTACACAGTTATAGAATGAGTATAAGAGACTTAGTTAGAATTAAATCCTAAATAGCAAGTAGTAGCACAATAAATGAATAAGGTTTAATATATTCAAACCAACTAGTGAACATAAAAAAAAAGAATCTAATTATATGAAAACAGCTCAAAAGTCTTCTAGGGCTGTCATATAAAGTGAAAAAAGCTAAATAGTTTAGTGAAATAAAAAAAAAGATGTTAATAACACAGACAAGTAAAGAAATATATGACCAATATAAGATTAGAAACTATAACACACAGACATTAATAATTAACTAGACAAAGATATCTAAAGACAGAAGAAAGAAAGAGTAGATTGTACATAGACCAAAGCACAATCAGCAACTTAGTAAGATATCAAAGAAGAAGAAAAAAAAGATTTTAGCCAAGCATTGGCTATTACAAAAAGTAGAAGACAAAACATATATTGAGATAAGTAAATGCAAAAAATGTGAAAACAGAACAGAACAAATAACAGAAATTGTGAAAAGTAAATAAGATGAAACAATAATATAAAGGCAGTTCCAAAAATATTAATAAAAAAAAGTAGTAACAAGATTAATGCAACATTAGAACAAATACTAGAAAACAGAACAATAGAAGAATGAAAAAAAGAAGAAAGAAGTCTGATCAAGCTAAAACAAGTTGAAGAATTAAAGACAGAATTAATCAAGAAACAAAAATTTGATAGTAAAATTACAGATTATGTAATAGAAGTCTTAACAAGAAACAAAAGAAGAAACAAAAACAAGTATACTTTTTATATAGATAGAGCATTATATAAAGAGAAAAAGAAAAATAGTATAGAAAAGATAAGCATTGGTTGGGTGCAGATTAGTAACAGAGAAAACTAACCAGAGGAAAAAATGACACTATGACTTGAAGGTTAGCTCTTAGAAACAACAACAGAATTAGCAGCAATATGGTTAGCAATTTTAATTATACTAGAGAGGTAGTGCATATAAGTGCATACAGATAGCCTTACAGTACTAAGACATATTAATAGAACAATTCAAGAGATAGAAGATGACAAAGTTTTGAAAAAGAAAAATATGATATAGATAATAAATATTATAAGTCTACTCAAAAGCAAAAACAATAGAATAAAACTAGTTAAGATTAAAAGTCATAGTAATGATAAGTGGAATAACAGAGCAGATTTATTTGCAAAAAAAGAAGCAACATATAGAAGGACAATATTTACAGAGAAAATCAAGTGTAACAAGATAGAGTATCACTTAGAATAAAAAAACAGAAAAGTTGATATATCAATAAGACTTCTTTTAAAATAATCACAAATGTCAAAATTGGAGCTAGTTAAAGAGAAACAAACTCAATTCAAGCACTAGAGCCAGAAACTGAGAACACTTGATATAATTAGTCAAGCTTTTATAAAGAAATAAATAGAACAAAAGGTGTACATTGCATAATAAGAAAACTTAGTACAAAGAGAGCAATAGCAATTAAATGCATAATAAATAGCCTACCAATGCTAGAAGAATTAAATAGAAGAAGATTAGAAATATATACAATGACTAATTAAAAGTTTATTAAAAAGATAAAAAAAAAACTTAAGTACATTTAGCAAGCTGCATTAGACAAAAAAGCTTGTAGAAAAGGATCCAAAAGGTAGCAATAATAGTGGCATAAAATAGTCTTAAAAAAAATGAAAAAGTTAAAATTCTGCCTATAGTGCTATATGAGGCACTATTTGGAATGACAGAAGTAAAGAAAATTACTAATAAAACAGCTTTAATAAAAAGACTAATAACAAATGAGGTTGAAAAAAGGATCAGTCAGATTTTAGATAAATAGACAATATAGAAATACATAGATATAGTAACAAAAACAGTGTGAAATACATTCTATAACCAAGTATGAAGAGTTTAGTATAGAAAAATACAAGAATAGAAAAAAAGAGTTAATATAATAAGCAAAATAAAAAAAGATACTCAAACTAAAAAAAGATTAGAAAAAAGAACAAAAAAGAATAAGGCAACAAAGGAAAAAAAAAAAAAAAAAAAGTAGGGAAAATAAACTAAATAAAGAAAGAAGCTTGAAAGACAATTAATATGCTTATTACAGAAAAAAAAAAACCTTTCTGGTATAGTTTTAAGTAGTTAGATGAGCAGTCTATCTCTAACTGAGATAGTATAACAGATTGCACTTAGATACCAATAATATTGCTAAATAATACTAGACTTGAGTATTAGGAAATTTTATATAATTATAAATATATAGTATAGTAAAATTATGAGAAAAAATTTTAAAAATAAATTGGTCAATATTAGTATTGAATGCAAATATATTGTTGTTAAAGTTAGAAGATTGTATAATAGGTAATCGAATATTGTTTTTCTTTTTAGTAAAAGCAGTAATTTCTTGTACTAATTTATATTTATATTATTTGGTATTATGAGTTTGCCAGATAGTTAGGTTAAACCAGTTAAGTAGAGAGTTAGATAAGAAGATAAGAAAGTTTTTAGTTAGTTTTTTTAGTATTAGTTAAAGTTGTTTATATTAGTCAAATGTTATTGTGCTTTGAATAAATAGAAGTATTGTATTATATATAGTAAAGTTTGAAGAAAAATTTTGTATGTTGAGAATTTGAATTATAGTATATAATAAAGTTTCTGAAAAGTTTAAAGAGCTTAAAATATTGGTGGTTTTATTGATAAAAATGTTTTGTGAATTGTAAGTGTGAAGTGAACATTAGAGTAAATGTTCAGTATTTTCATATTAGTAACAATAAGAGCAATTTGGAATTAAGTAGAATAGAGAATAGCAAATATTTAAATTTAACATTATTGGTAAGTTATTAAGAAGAATTTTGTTTCTAATTGAATAGAGTTTCAAATTAGAATTTTGAGAGTTAATGATTTTAGTAAATAGTAGGATGTTTATAGTAGAAAGATTTCATAGTAGTTTAAATTGAAAAAGTTTATTAAATGTTTAAATAGAAAAGAGGTTTTTGCAAAATTTATGAAATTTGTATATAATTGGGATTTCTTTTCAAGTAAAGAAGATAAGTAAATAAAAATGGTTGAGATTATATTTTAATTCTGTTTTTTTAGTATCTTGTTTAGCTAAGACATTAGCAATATTATATAAAGCATTGTTTGAATATGATTTAACTTTGTGTATAATATAATTTATATTTTTAAGTTTGATTAAATAGTTTAGAATATGAATAATATACTAGTTATTTTGTTTAGTTTGAAAATTGTAGTTAAGATATTAAATTAGTAAGAGTTTGTATAATAGATAAGTTGTCTAAATGAATATAAATTGAGTAATTGAGAAGTAAAATAAGAAATAAGAGTATAAGTGCTATTAGTTTTGCTTATGTTGAGTTTGGTGCAAGGTTTATAGAGGCATTAAATTTAATTTGTGTCATTTTCCAAAATTTAGACTATGCCAGTAAAGGTGTTGTGTGTTTGTAAATTAAGTATAGAAACATTTGTATAAAAATATATATTAGTTAGTTCAAGAGATAGTAATTTTTTATAAAAGTTTATAAGTTGGTTTTGATATATAGAGTCAGGTATTGTGTTTTGTATTAGAAGAATTTCTAAAGAGGGTAATAAAAAAAATGTCTATATATTATTATATAAGTTTTATATTAAATATTATACTTGCAAACTAATTATAAATTTTGTTTATTTAAATTTTTTGTATATATAATTTATTTTGTTTCATAGCAATATTTTTAAGACTACATTCATTTAAAATACTTGATATATATTATTATCCTTAGAACTACTTTATTCTTGATAAAAATTTACTAAAATTTTTTGTGTTTTATATATAACTAATTTAGTTTTATATTATATACTATAGTTAAACTAATATTTGTAATTACAAATATATATACTAATCAAATTCTAATAAATTCTAAATTCTAAAAAATAATTACTAATTATAAAAAATTAAATTAAACAAATAATTTTAATATTTTATAAATATATTTTTTTATAACTATAAGAATATATTTAATTTATTTAAACAATAATTATTAATAAAATTTTTAAATTATAAATTTGGCTAAATCTTTTGAGTTTATTCATTTTAAGTAAACTTAAAATAAATAAATTTAAAGAATTTAGTCAAATTTATAACTTAAAAATTTTATTAATAATTATTGTTTAAATAAATTAAATATATTCTTATAGTTATAAAAAATATATTTATAAAATTTTAGAATTATTTGTTTAATTTAATTTTATAATTAGTAATGATTTTTTAAAAGTTTAAAATTTGTTTAAATTTAATTAGCAACTATAGTTATAGGTATTATTTGCTAAACTACTACATTATACTATTTTCTATTTTTTTAAAATTTACTAAAACCTAATATCTATTTTTGTAATATATTATTACTACTAAACTTTATTTATTTAAAATTAACAAAACTCTTTAAATTACTAATTCAGATGACTTAGCATAATATATTTTTGTATTCTTTTTCTTTAATAAACTAGCAGTTTGATTAGTATATATATTTCTTTTATATATTTAGTTTTTTTATTAAAGACTATGTTTTATAATAGTTATTTTATTAATATATATGAGATTAGGTTTACAATTATTTTTATAAAAATAAGAGTACAGCTAACCATATATGCAACTTTTAGTTACTTATTTAAGTAGTTCACTTTAGAATTCTATACTAGATATTATACTTATAATCTACTAAAAGATTATTTATTTAAATCTTTTGATTATTTGTTCTATTAATTATCTAATTATTACTAAATCTTTTGTATATACAGTCTAACCTCTCTATAGTCACACCTTTGGGATACAGAAATTGGTGATTATATAAAGGTGTGACAAGTATAAAGATACCTCTATATAGTCACAACATTATTAAAAAACATAATTAGTGATTATATAGAAATTTATAAATAATTTTTTTTTTTAAAAAAACTTTTTTGATTAATTAATGATAGTTGCTCTATATAAAAGTTAAACGTTTATTAAGTAAATCAATCTTTTTATATTAAGTAAAGTTGTTCAGAAGTATAATTTATATATATTATGAAATTTTTATATTTTTTAAAAAATATTTTACTAATTAACTTTTACAATTTATGTTTCTACAAAAAAATTTGATTTTTTTTAGTATAAACATAAATTGTAAAAGTTAATTAGTGAAATATTTTTTAAAAAATATAAAAATTTCATAGTATATGTAAATTGTTCTTCCAAACATCTTTACTTAATATAAAAAGATCGATTTACTTAATAAAATTTTGATTTTTATATAGAGTAACTATTATCAATCAATTAAAAAAAATTTTTAAAAAAATTTTATTTAATAAAAAATAATAAAAATAATAAAAATAATTTTATTTTATAAGATTCATTTATTGAAACAAATATTTTAAATATTTATAATTATAATGTGACTATAAAGAGATCAATTTATATAGGTGGTTAGCAAAAAATTGTGATAGTGACTATAATGCAATTGTGCTTATATAAAAGTAAAACTAATATAAAAAAGATTAGTAAATTTATAAATGTGATTATAGTGAAATTGTGACTATATGGAAGATGACTATAGAGAGGTTAGATTGTACTTAATTAGTATATTGTTTAAACAGCATAATATTTTTTTTTAAAAATAGTTTTTAGACTGTTATATATTTTAAAGCATAACATCTGCTAGTAAAACTTAAAGGCCTCTTTTGTTAACTATCTATTTACTTTATAAATTATTAATAAGAGTTTGTTTTTGTAAAGTTTACTTATATCTTAGTAATACTTTATAATATTTTTTTAGTACTTTAGTATATTTTACTTTGTTCTTAAACTTTCAATAATAATAGCTTAGAAAAATTTTAACTTGTCTTTAATATATTAAATTTGTTTGATATATTTTTTTTTTGATTTGACTAATTGTCTAATTGATAATATTTCTTATCTAGAGGTTTTTATCTGTTTAATTCTTTTACATTAGTATTTATTTTTTAGATTTAGTTTTTATAGTAGTATTATTAAAGATTTGTATTATTTTCTATTTAGATTTTTTAATAAGTTCTGATTTTTCTTAATTCTATAAATTTATATAATATAAAAACTTATTTTGAGTTTGTATCTTTTTATATAATTTTTTTTTTTTTAACTATAGACAGTTATGCTAGTACTTTATTAAGATTCTTGCAATTGCTACAATTATATAGATTTATCTAACAACTAAGTCTAGCATCATCTGGTTATTCTAATGATGCCTAAGTACAACCAGTCGCATTATTTCAAGCAGAAGTAAACTGCTCATCTGACTACTTAAAGTCTATAATGAAAGGATCTTTCTTCTTTTATGACAAGCTTCAAAATTGGCTTTCTAGCTTTATCTTCAATTTGTTTTTTCCTCTCCTTTAATTATTAAGCAAGAGGATTCTATAATCCTTGCCTAAAGAACAACAGGATATAAGAAAGAAAAACTAAAAAGAAGTAAAAAAAGGGGGAACTAACTACAAACCCTAAACGTAAACCAAAAGAAAAAATAAAAAAATAAAAAAGAAGAATAAAGAAAAAACAAAAAACATGAAGGCACTATTTTTGCCTATGTCAGGCTTTAAAAATTCTGTATAATACTAAATAAAGAATACTTTACATTTGCTTTATCTTTGTATTATAGTATATTCCATTTATTACATAAGAAGAATGATCGAAATTTTTATTTTCTTCTTAAGTTTGACATATGTCGTCCATCATAGGTCTGATACTCGTCTTATGGTTTTCTCATGACTAACATTACCGATTTAGAAAGATAAACAATATTAATATTTTGGAAGAGGTATACAAGATTTCTCACTTTTTGGTAAAAATTCTGAAAGAAAAATCCAGTAGTGAGGATGAAAAGAAGAGCTAACTTGAAAAGAAGTTGTAAGAGTTATGCTATATAAAATATTATATTAAACCAAGTAACAGGAGTGTGGTGACCTAGTGAAGTGGTCAGGTTGTCAACCCTCCAAGTGGTAGGTTGGGTATTCAAATCCTATCGATGGTGAAAATTTAGATAATCACCTATGTAATATTCGTATTATGGCAACTGTTACTAATGGTTGGGTTAGGATACCTGTAATGGCGGTCGC
>CAJVQA010006211.1:0-15160 GCA_910591915.1 Cetraspora pellucida
CTATAAAAAGATTTTTTTAAAAATTATTATTAGTTAAAAAGTTATTAAACTTTTATTTAAAGCAATTATTTTGTGATATGATTAGATGTCTTGCACTATAATGTTTTAAAAACCAATTACTTTTTATATGCAAAGTTATTATTTGTAAAGTTTATTATATCAAGAGCCAAGATTTTAATACTTCTTTAAGTAACAATTAGATTGCTTACTGCAAATGTGAAATATGCTTTTTTATAATATAACTAGAGTTGCACTTATTGTTACAATAGAAAATAATGTTAGCAATATAATATATATAACTAATCTTATAATAATTACAATAAATAAGCTATAAAAATTAAGTTGTAACTTTGTAGCAGGCAACATTAATGACAATATATCAAAATCAATAAAATATAAATGCAATTAATTATTATACCTAGTATATCTTTAATTGTTATTAAAAATATATATATATTTAAAGTATTTTTAAGTACTTAAATAAATAGATTAAAAACAAAGTTTAAGTTTAATTAGCTAAAAACTTAACAATCAATTCATTATACTCTTCTTGATAATCATTTGAACCAAACTTTTCAAAAAGCTAAACTACAGAAAAATGATATAGTTAATATATTAAATTTTATAAAAACTTTTTCAGAGTACTATACATGCATAATTGACTATTGAAATAAAGTTAAAAAAAAAGTTGCAGCTTTGTAGTAACAGTTTAAATGCACTTTAGAACTATAGAAGAAATAGTTGGTAAAGCTAAAGTTTTTTATTAAGTAAACAACAAAGTTAAATATATTAGTTCTATACAACTGTAAAAGCTACAAGAAACACCTATAAAGATCAAGAACTCACAAAAGCTACAAAGTTGGTTATCTCTTGTCTTTACTTTGCTTTAAGAAAATTTCATAAAAGTGAATGATTTAGCTTATCTCCTAAAGATTAATATATAAAACTACCAAAACAATCAGCAGTATTTACTTCCTAAATGGGTTTGTTGACAATATAAATCAAAAACAATACAGTAATACAAACATGACTATACACATGCTTCAAAATACTAAAAGTCTGAAAATACTGCCTTTGGACTAACTAGTGCTCTATACTAACCCTTTATAATCAAGTTGAAGATTTTTTCTTTCTTACATGGTTTTTGTTAAATAATCTAAGTAAATAGAAAAATAGTAGAATTATTTCTATTTAGTATAATTTATAATTTTTAAAGACCCAACACAGATATACAATTGTAACTGTCTGATATTTGTAAATTGCAAGTTTTACATATTTTCTTTTTTCTTGTTTATTTTCTTCCTCTTTTTATTTCTTAATCTGTATCTTTTATTATTTATTTCTATACCTCTGTTTTGTTTTTTTACATAAAAAATTTTTTTTTGTTTTTTGCTTTCTTATGAAAAGATGTTATTAGATTGGTGATGTCCTATTGTAGGGCAGCAGTCAGACAAGCAGTTTATCTCTAACTAGAATAGTATAGCAGATTGTACTTAAATATCATTTGGGTAGCTAAGTAATACTAAACTTATATATTAGAAAAATTCTATATAATTTGTATAGTTTTAAGAATTCTAATAAAGTACTAGTATAACTACTAAAGTTAAAAAAAAAAAAAAATTAGCTAAAAACTAAATAAATTAAACAAGTGAGTTACTATTTTAATAAATAAAATTAAAGAGACATGTTATTTTTTTTATAAAATTGTTTTGATTAGATAAAATTTAGAATCTGAATTTTGTATAATAAATTTTTAACAAGTTATCCTTCAATTAATTATATTAACAACACAATTAATTACAATAATTTGAGTAAAATTTTGATTGCTAGCTAATCACAATAAAGGAACTGCTTGAGAACACTCTTAAAATTCAGATTCTTAATCTTTTGTAAATGTTTTTTTAAATATGAATTTCAACTTTGAAGCACTATTTTTGCAGGCTTTGTATGTATTATTTTTAGTATAAAGATGCAAAAATTCAGTATTATAAATTTTACTAACAATTTTTTTATTATTATATAAAAGGTAAGTTATGTGAAAAATTTATATTTTTTGAATATTTGCTTAGAAAAGAAAATTGATAATATAAATTTTTAATTTAATTAGCTAATCATTGTAATATATAGAATAATCTGAAAAAAATATAGAATATTCTGATTAGTAATTATTACTAAATAAGATGTGATTGTTAGTAACTAAATATAATAAAATTTGACTAAACTAGTAACAAGATATTTAGATTTATATATAGAGTAAGACTACATTATGTGTAAAGAAGAAAAAGAAGAAGATCAAGATCACCTGGCAATCTGTTTTTTTTATGAGAATCTTTGACTAAAAACAGAAATGCTAATAATAATAGTAATATAAAATATGCTATTAGAAGACAAAAAAAGAAATATTATACAAATGCAACTAAAAGAAGCAATTTAAAGAAGAAAAACAAAAGTAAGAAAAAATTTATCAAAAGTCTCTTACAAGAAAAATTAATTAAAAGAATACAAGACATATTAATTTTATTAAAAAAAACAAAAAATTTTCTAATAAGTATTATAGATACAATATAGAATAAATTTTATAAAACAATCTAAAAGAAAGATACAGCAAAGTATGTAAATAGAAAAAAAGTTAAAGTATTAATATAAGAAGAAAAAGAAACAAGAACCAAGTATCAGAATAACAAACTAAAGCAATAAATGAAGTGATATTGGAATCAAAAAATAGAAAATCAGAAAAGAGAAAAGTATAAAAGAAAAAAAAGAAGAGAAAAAAAAGTAAAAGATTTATGAAAAAATATAATAAGAAGATTAATTAATTTTAATAAAAGACTTTACTGAAATGGCCTCAAAAACTAGCTTGGATAGCCTTTTAGCAATAAGTATAAACTCATATTAATGCAGTAAACTGTTTTTAAACACTGATACAATAGCTAAAGAATGTTAAATCTAGAAATTAAACTAATATTGATATAATTAAATATTTAATTTTTTTAATAAAAGACATTGACAAGACTGCCAAAAAATTAAAAAAAATAACAAAATGTCAAAGAAAAAATAAAATAAATACAAGTATATATAGTATCATGCAAAAGACAAATAAATTTATAAAAAAAAAATTTAAAAAATAATAATAGTAATAACATGAAAAAAAATTAAAAAAAAAAAATTAAACTTCTTTATATATACTATATATAGTATATTTTATAAAAAACAGAAATTGGGATGTGCCAATCTAGTGAAATGGTCAGGTTGTCAACCTCCAAGTGGCAGGTCCAGAGTTCAAATTCCAGTATTAATAGACATTTAAAAATCCTCTCTGTGTTACAGTTAACTGTCTCTTACAATTGGTTAAGATAAGATACCTGTTATCTGTGTCATACTAGCATGACTGGCAGATCATATAGCATTTGTATAATAGTCACATGATATTGTCCTTTGGAACAAAGTCTGTGGTTATATGAAGGAATGCAAACTGGTACTAGGTAATGCAAACCTACAATAAGTTCTCATGGCCATGTAAATCATAGAAACCAAAAAAAGAAAATAAAAGCCCACTTAAAAGACCTAAGTAGAAAGATAACCCAAACTTTTAACAGTGCTATTGTAAAGACTAGACTTATAAAATAGAGCTAGAACTTGTGAAACTAAGCAAATGTGCTAGTTTTTGAGGAGGAACTGAATGAACCAATCAGGCTATCCAGAATTTCTAAATTTCAGAGAAAAAAGGTACATGCTAGCAAACATGTAAACCAGAGATGTATAGTTTCAACTTATCTTTTCAAACTATCTGAAATAGAGCTTAATAGAACTTGAATTGAATACCAAAATAGTAAGAATATGTTGTAAAGTCAGTATCAGAGTTGGGATGAACTCTACAAGGGCATAGTGGTTTAATAATATGACCTAACTGCCAGTATTGATCTTAGTCATAGTGATATCAGATCAGCTATAAGAATGGGATACAAAAGATTCTAGAAGGTTTAGTACAAGGTTAAAGATTTTAAAGAACTGCTTTAAAGACTTAGTAGTCATGACATATTTTTACTAACATTAGCCAGAATCATTAGTAAGCAAAGGTAAGTAGATGAATATAGAAACTAGAGTAGTTAAATAGAGAACCTACAAGTAGGTTCCAGATATGGCAACTAGTATAGAATTTTTGAGTAAATTACTTAAATTAAACAATAACTAAAGTTGTACAAGTGGCTAGTTGTATACTCTTTCTATTGTTGCCCTCTGTGATTGTAATACAACTATTAGCCAAATATACTATTAATAAAATTCTGGGTCACAAGTACTCATCTTAATATTTAAAAAAAAATAAAAATAAAAAACAGAAATAAGAGGATGGTGATTCTAATGTAGTGGTTGAATTGTCATCCTTCAAGCAGTAGGTCCTATATTCAAATCTTATTAGTAGCAGAATTTTGAAAAAATGTTCTTATTTTGGTAAACTTATCTATAATTTAGAGTTTGTAAATTCTGTAATTCTGGTTATATCAAGACTAACTTTGGAATTGTACAATGTTATACAAATAAATTTGAAAAGTATATATTTAAATTAAAAGTCTGCTTAGAAATTCTGAGCAAAGAGATAGTACAACTTTTGATGATACCATCTGTAAAGATCTTGATTCAAAGAAGAAAACCTAAGGCAGGTGACTTGTATAGGCAAGAATCTTTAGGTAGAGAATTTACCAACCTGACCACTGGTTGATCTAAACATGAAGTCACAATATGCAAAACTAGCTGAATTGGTAGTATAAAAGGACTTGCAAAAGTAGATGAGATATTGGTAAAGTTGTAAAAGAAGGGTACTAGGGTTGTATAAACTTTACAAGGATTATAAACTAGATTTAGCTATAAATTGGAATACAGAAGGCTTTAGTAATAATGTCTTGAGGATATATTGCATAAAATAAGATATGAAATTCTAAGAATATGAATATATATCTAGAACTTCTTAACTAACATCATGTAATAAAAATGTTCTAGTGATACAATAAAGATTACAATACAGAAAGTTTAAATAAACAACATCTGTAGTTAGGTTGCAAGTATAACAGTTAGTATAGAACCTACATATATGTGAACTACTTAAATTAGACATCAAAAATATACATGTGACTAGATGTATTCTCTAATATAAGATAGCTCCTTTGAGATAATTAGACTGCAAGCTATTATGTCTTACTATATTAAATAAAAAGTCCTAATCTCAAAAAAACTAATTTAACTATAATAAATAAAAAATAAAAAATAGAAACAAACAAAATAAAATTAAAAAAATTAACAATTAAAAGTATGATTTTAAAAGAAATACAAAACAAATTAATATACAAAATTAAGACAACAGTTTGCAAACATAGTAGTAAGAACAACTTAAAACACATTCTATAAACAAATATGAAAAATATAATATAAAATAATAAATAAATAGAAAAAAAATAATATAAGATAAAAAAAAGCTTAAAGAAAAAAGAATAATATATAAAAAAAAAAGTAAATCAACAGATAATAAAAGAAAAGAAGAAGCAAAAACAAAATTAATGAAAAAACAAAAAATAATATTAAAACTTATTAAAAAGAAAAAAATCTTTTTATTATGAACTTTAAATAATTAGACAAACAACCTATTTTTATTTAAAATAGTACAACAATTTGTATTTAGATATCATCAGGATAATCAGATAATACTAAACTTAGTTATTAGATATTTTTGTGTTATTATAAATATAATTTTAATAATTTTAATAAAATATTAACATAACTATTTAAATAAATATATATATATAAATTTGATAATTATATAATACAAATTTGATTAATTAAATCTATATTTTATTATTATTTATTATTTTAATATTATAGTATTATTAAGATACCTAATTGTAAAATATAACTATTATGTATTAATCCAAAATTTTTAATATAAAAAATCAATATTTGAAAGATTAATAAATAAAATATCAAGAAATGGTAATTATAATGTAGTAATCAGGTTGTTATTTTCCAAATGGCAGGTCTAGTATTCAAATCCTACTTACAATAAAATTTAGAAAATTATATCTGTATTACAACAAACTAATTCTTAATGATCAGTTATAATAACATATCTATAACTTTAAATAATACCATTTCAAATAGGAACTTAAGACATCTATATGAAATATAATATTATATATACATAGAAGAATATTAATACTTAGTATTATATAAGGCTTCAGTATAAATCTATAATAAGACTACCAAATACAATAAACTAAGAAATCAAAAAATCAGAAACCTACTTAGAAATTTCTAATTAAAAAAAAATATAAACTTTTAACAATATTATTAGACTAATAAAAACCTTGAAACATTTTCAAAAAGATAAGCAAATAAACCAGATAACAAAATGTATAGAAGAACATATAACTAACTAGGTTGCCAAAATTATTAAAGGAAAATAATATATATATATTATACCAAGCTATTTGGATTAAAAGTTAGAAAAATTCTGTCAGTTTTAAATAGTAATTAGTAAAAGATGATGGAGAAGATGTCATAATGATGAATACTAAGGTTATAATAAACTTTATAAGAATAAAAATAATGTAATATAACAGTTAAACAAGTAATTTCTGTAATTGCAAGTATTAAACAACTATTAAGTTATATCAAATTAGATCAACTGTATATAGAATACAGAAAGTTCTAATAAGTTTTTTGTAAAAAATAAATTAATCTTAAAGGTCTCAAAAGCATTAGGTATTTTGAATAAGTGTAACCTTGAAGATGTTACTGTAAAACATGCAAGACTACTTATATAAAAGGTTAAATAGACAAGTCTATATTTGATTTGCAAATATAACATCCAATATAAAACCTGTATAGTAAACTATTTAATTAAGCACCAAAAGTGCACATATGGCTAGTTGTAACCTTCAATGTAAGGAAACCCCTGAAGACACCCATGTTCAAATACTTAAATAAAACATTAATCTCCAAAAACAGGAACTTTAACAAAAAAATAAATAAAATAAATAAATAAAATGTCTAAAAACAAAATTTAAATATTGTATAAATAATATAATAATATATAATATCAGGTATAAAAATAATCTACATTGTACTCTACCCTTAAATGTAAATTTTATTTATCAACTTTCTTTATACAATAAAAAGATTTCCTTAAAAATTCTATATATATATTATTAATTACTATATATAAAAGTCAAAGTTTATTAAATAAATCAATATTTTTACAAAATATTGAAATCAGATTGTAATATTTGGTTTTAAATCAAACCAGATATAAAATTAAAACTTATTATATAAAAATCTCGATTTAAGATTTTTAATTTGAAACTTAAAAGTTTAGAACCTAAGCCAAACTTAAATTAATTTTACCATCCCTATGTCTGTCTCAACTTTGTGTGGTGCCATAAGCAATATGGTACTAACAAACTTATCGACCTTATCAACATCTTGACGGCTCATCTCTATTATCATCAAAAGCTTTTTGATACCAATCCTTAATTCTACCCCGCCTTGTTTCAAAGCATTAATGGCTCGATTTCTCTCATCATCATTAAACAACTCTAACTCCTTTAGAACAATGTCAACTGAACTTAATTCAGTAATATTAGGAACATAGATTTCGGAATTAAAACAATCGGTCATATTCATGTCGTCCAGGACAGATTTTTCATTGGTGGTAGCTAGAATTAATAGCCGACGGTCCTGTATTAAGAAAAATTATTAAAGATAAATACACTAATTAAATATGTACGATCATCAAACAAAAATAAACTTATTATGCTGTATAATTACTTTAGGCGGTCGTTTCTTGAGCAAAACCAATAATGTTTGCAAGATAGAATTCGAAAACCGAGGACCAATTGGAACCCAATCTAAAAAAAACAGCCAACCACGAATAAATAAATATCAAATGAGTACAGACTTTTTTAGGCTTCCGCATGCGTCGTAGTAGCAGTACCCTGATACTACCCATTTGTGTAAGAACACAATTTCCAAACCCTTACCTTAGGGTCTAGAAATTGATACTTTAGCCCGGTTCTCGTTGACTTATCCACGGTATCACGGGTAGCCATGCCGAGGTTAAAAAATTATATTTTAACTTGTAATATATGAATTAAGTTATTATTTGTACTATATATTACAAGGTATTATTTAGTTAAAATATAATTTCTTTGACCAGTGACTAGGTGTACATGAGCTTGGGACGGGTAGTAGCAGTGCCTTAACCTTACACGTTGGTAAGGACACAACTTCCAAGCCCTTATCTAGGGCGTAAAATCTATGTCCTAGCCCGGCTCTTGTGACCTACCGGCAGGTAGGTTCATGACAGACAAATGTCGCGGTAACGTGATCGCCGACCACTTTAGATCTGATAATATAAATTACGTTACGTTGAAATGATTATTAATCTTTTAAATACAGACTAATAATCTTTTCCAAAATAATACATAATTTGTACTTTCAGGTCAGAAGTAGTCGACGATCAAGTTACTGCGACATTTTTTTGCTATGACTAACCTACCAACGGGTAGTTACAAATCGAAGGTTGAAAAAATTGATTAGTTGATTGGTTGACAACTAATTGATTGAAATTTTTAATCAATTCATTGAGTTGCAACTAATCTGACTAGAGAATTAATTCTAACCGATTAAAAAATTGATATAAAATTAATTAGTAGCAACTTATCGATTAATCTATTAGTTGCAACTTGACGGTTAATCGATTAGTTGCAACTGAAAAAATAATTAACCAACTAATCGATTGAAAAAATTTTGCCGATTTGCAACACTAGCCCAAGCCTATGCGGAGGTCTATAACTTTTAACATGATTAACTTTTTGACATATCGATCCTAGTAATTTCAAGATCCTACTAAGTTATAACTAAAATACAGGAGATATCTACAAAAATTATTGGGATCGATCTGAACCTTGATATTACAAATAATAGATAAAAATCATTTATTAAAACATACCAAGGATTCTCTCGATGTTGTCAATGACAATTACGCTTAAAGGAGATTTATAAGAGTCATTGAAAACCTTTTAATAAAGTTTAACAGTAAATTAAACAAATAGTGATTGGTATCAAAAATAAAAACAAATCGAACAAACCAATGCAAACCTTGTTAATGGTACTCATTTTCGATAATTCGGAAAATCCTACCATAGATTCAGGTGAAATTAATTTGATGAACGGGAATTCTGATGCCATTGCCATTGTTGCTGCAAGCGCCGTTTTACCACTACCGGGAGGTCCTTTTAAAATGAGATGGCAGTATATTATTAGCACCGATTAACTGCCGTAAAAGATAAAAAAAAAAAGATTAAATACCATGTAAAAGAACACTAACAAGAGGTGTTCGTGAACTTTTTCGAACTTGCTCGGTAAATAATTGTCCATCAGATAAAATTCTCTATAAAATATAAGAAAAGAGTAAACATACATGTATATATATATATATATATTGGAATATTACACTCTCTTACTTCTATATTAGGAGCCAATTGGATAATTTGATTTTGGACACATTGTTGAAGTTCTTCATCATTTACACCAAAGGCCGGATGAACTTCGTCTAATGCACACAAAAAGTCGTCCCTATTGATCTTCATGTTTTCTACATCAGAAGTTACACCAGCAAGTGTTCCCACTTTAACGTGCCTATTAAACGCAAAAGAACTAGCACTCTTTACAAGTCCAGTTATCTCCGCACCACTAAAGTTTTTTGTTAAACTAGCAAGTTCTTCTAAATCAACATCCGAGTCCATGATATCATTTTGCAACATCTTTCTTATTTATAATAGGAGCATATGGTTAATAATACAAACAACTCATAAATTATTAATATTGCACGTATACTCACCCTCGCTGTATGAATTTTCAAGATTTGAAGTCTACCATGTTCATCTGGTAACCCAATTTCCATATGCACCTCTAAACGACCTGTTTAAAGCGTAAGTTTTGATTATATCACTTATTATGTGACAGAAAATGATGGTAACTGATTAATTTTAAAGGTTTAGCACTTACCAGGGCGTAACAACGCTTCATCAATAAGGTCTAATCGGTTAGTCATACCAATAATGAGAATATTGTTCAACTGCTCTACACCATCCATCTGGATAACATAGAAAAGATTTAATATATGAACTCTACTTCTATTAAATGCATCATTGAATTCAACAAACCTTAGATAATAACTGGTTAACAATACTATCACCCACGCCAGTCGTATCGCTTCTGCCACCACGTTGTTTGCAAATTGCATCTATTTCATCAAATATAATAATATGCAAACCCGACTCATCTCCTTTAGCTTTGTATTCTTTTTCAGCATCTGCAAACAATTTACGAACATTTTCTTCGGATTGACCCACATATTTATTTAATATTTCAGGACCGCTGACTATCTTTGGTTCACGGGCATTAAGCATTTTTCCGATTTGTCGTGCCATCAACGTTTTACCCGTCCCAGGTGGACCAAATAATAGAATGCCTGATCAAATTAATGTAAAGGCTTCATAAGTGTATACATATTAATGGTAATTAGTTTAAAATAGACAGACCTTTTACGTGTTGAATGCCGATCTTTTCAACTAAGCTGGCCGGAAATATTCGTGAAGCGAACGCTCGACGGAAGATGGCGCTAAATTCAGAATCAAGACCGCCTATTCCCATATCTTCAAATTTGAAATTAGGTTGAATAATGGCAGTGGTTACCCTAAAAAAATTCATCATATTAAGTGGATATTCTTATAGAATCTAAATATAATCAATTTTACGGATTAAGATTACCTTGCGGAAGGACCTTTTAGCCTTATTGACGAATCAGAAGCCTTTGACCAATGAGTCGTAGTTTGCTGCATTAAAATACCACGAATAGCAGTACGCGTTCCTAGATGTTTCGATACGGGTACGGTCAAGCCTTAACTGTTTATCGCACGTTTGAGATTAAGATACTCAAAATATAATATAATCACCCTGAGAATTAGCACTTTCATCTCCAATCAACCCTTTTTGTAAATCTGCAATGTCTACTACGTATAAACCTTTAACGACAACTTGAAGATTTATTCCATGAAAATCAAACACCATTTGCTAAAATAATTATTATTTGTCAAATCCTAAAGCCCATCTAAGCTTAAATGACAAAAATGCATCCAAGAATGAAGTACCTGATTAATGCTAAATATTTGATTATTGAATGCCTGAGCCGAAAAAAATATATATAAGTTAATAGATCAATAAATTATTATAAGAACAGTTAGAATATTACCTCATAAAATATTTTTGACATTTCTTCAGTATCAAAATGTTCTTTGATCTCCATGGTCTTTCTCAAGAAACCAACTTCTAAATCCAACCTTCCTAGATAAATATTGTTACTCTCGAGACTAGGATCATATGGTGCAATAGAAACTTCTTGGCCCAAGGAAAGAGAGGCCCAACGTCGATGTGCCATTGAAGTTCCGATTTGGCGGGGAGGTTGGCTCTCCTCAGCCCTATATGAAAATTTGAGTAATAAATTTAAATTTTCAAAAAACGTGAATTTAAAGGGTTCATATTCATTGCTGCCTTTATCTTACAGAAAAAACGCGTTGCATATAAATTGCTTATACAATATGAGATAAAAACCAAACGCATGGCTTTAGTATATCTTAAATTAAATAGTTCGGATAAAGGCAGGAATGCAATTATACATAACTAAGAGATTCTATGACAAATACTTTATAGTAAAAACAAATTGATCTTCAACAATAACATAACGAACAGAAGGATGGAAATCCCTTGGATTGACAATCAAAAAATTTTTCAGTGCAAGTGCCTCGCTAGGGGATCTGCTAACCTTCACTCGAAACGTCTGAGGGGCTGCAGGAACAAAATTGGTTGGAGGAGAATGATACGGATCCATTGCACCTTATCCAGTAATAAAGTTAGTCGGTTTGTACAAGATTAAAAGCCTTTAGATCATAATGAAGCAGTGCTTTAAAAGTTTAGAGTTGTGTGCGCAATCTGTCTATTTAAAAAAAAAAAAAGAAAAAAAATTTGACGTGCTCTCGGTCGGGGAATTGAACCCCGGTCTCCCGCGGTCTGTTCGATGACAGGCGGGGATACTAACCACTATACTAACCGAGATGTTATCTGTAAAAGGATCTTTTTTTTTTAATATTTAATTGAAAGATTTTTACAACGAAGTTTTTTAAGTAACTATTTACAAACATTAGTACAGTACATGCTTTGGAAGCATGTACACGTAATTAGAAAATGTATTATATTTAAAAAAACATTTATTATAAAACGCAATTTTGATGGTTTGGCACCTACTATACGTTTTTTATGTCTAAGTTTTATTCGTATACAAAAATTTTCAAATTAGGACTAGTATTTAGGGTTAACATTAGAGTTTAGAAATGGCTTGAAACATTTTTTACTTAGGACCTTTTGCACTAATTAATTAGTCAATTTTTGAGATGATAATGTGATACAGTATGACGAAGCTCTAGGGCTGGGGGTGTTTGGATCAATATATCAAGGTTTCGATCCATTGAGGTACCTTACTATAACGAATATACATATTATACGTAGTAAGGTATCTTAATGGATCGAAACCTTGATATATCGATCCAAACACCCATATAGCTCTGGAGTTTCGTTACGGCGAGATTATACTATATTATTTATGTTACACAAAATTCACTACTAAACATTTTGTTATATCAAGGTAATCTTATTATAAGTATAAAAAAAAATTTCTTCGTTATAATGGCAAATTCGGTTTATCGAGGTTATACTGTGTAAAACACCATAGGTGCGTTTTAATAAAAATAGTCAATTGTGTGGTTAAAGAGTATAGAGACAGAAAATTTAATAGTACATAGAATTGTCTGAAGATAATATAGTTTTTCTATAGTGTTGGAATACAGCTAACTTGCAATGTAAAGTTTTTTTTTATGCCAAGTAGCCGTCCTGGTATCACTCATAAAAAAAAAGTAGTCTACGTCATAATTAAAGCTCAGAATTAATAACGATGAAGTGCTGTATCCTATAAAAAAAAGTGTAATTAATAATCATTAGGGATGGCAAATGATTTAAAACAGAATGTTTTTAAAGTATCGTCACTGATATCGATATTATGATTAATAATAATATGGTTATGGATCATGATCTTCTGACTTTTGTAACACGAACTGATGTTTTACGTAAAACATTTTATTAAATCAAGTTACAAATAACAAGATTTGATTGTTAAAAAACTAAAGCTTAACTTCATGTTATCTTGCGATATCCTTTATGGTTTTTTGTAAAGCTGATTGGCCGATTGATTATATTTAACATTTTTAAAGCTTGCTCATGTGAAGTTCGAAACTTTTAATCGAAAAACTGTAGATTTTTATTAGCGTTTTGTTTTAAAATGTTAAAATTTTAATGTAATATCTTTGTATTACATATCGGCATTATCAGAATCGCTTCTAGTAAAAGTTGGTAAACACTTGATCTCAAATGTTTAAATGGTTTAAACGAAAATTATGCTTCTAAAAAACAATTAGGCAAAATTTTAGATGATCTTAATTATAAAAAATCTTGACTTGTGCAATTCGAATTAAAATTTCTATTGTAAAACAATATATAAAAATTGTGTAACAGTATTTTTCAATAGAAAATAAACAACCAATAAAAACAAACTTCCATCATACTAATCAAGTTAAAAATTAGGGGAATTTACAAATAAGGGCCAAAAAACAAAAAAAATTACAGATACGGGCCCAAAGCGAAAATATTTATATATAAAGGCCCAAAATTTTAAAATATTACAAAAAAGGGCCCAAACAAATATTGTGTAGTACAAATCACCTAAAAATTAAACTCGCCGTGGCCATTACGAAATTCGATCCAATCATAACTCAAGCCCGTGACTTAATTGTGGCTGTTCAGAAGCATAAGAAATATCAATACTATGCGCATAAGAAATATGAAATAAAATTAGTTATCAGAATATGAATATTTAAATCCAAGAAATAAAATACTTATCTTTTAGTTTGTTCAATTCAATAAACCTTTCTTTATAAAATTGGTTTTCATTTCATTTCAATATACTTACAATTAAAATTGTTATTATAAACTACAAATGAAAATGGAATTTACTAATATGAAAAGTGTTCGTTTAGTCCTAAATGACTATTCTGCTAAACTTTCTTTATTATACAAATTCAAAATGAACAAACCCAATAAGTTATGTGTTGTTTGCCTTACAAATGAAACTAATAAAACCAGTATATGTCTCTTTACAATTTCTGCTAATAAGCAAAAAGATGGATTCATTTATATTGTAAACTTAATTCATTATGATCCAACTTGCTCAACTTTTATAAAGACATTCAAAGCATGTAAGTTATATCTTGCAAAATTTATTGTACTATTAGTTAAAAATATTGTAACACTTTGATCTTGTGATATTATAAATCATGTTCGATCTGAAGTAGGGATCAAAATATCATACATGGCAGTCTAAAGAGTCGATCTGTAAATAAAAAATATAGATCAAGGGTATTGATAAGAGTTATCAATATATAAAGCTGTTGCTTAACAGTTTACTTCTAGCAAATCCAAAGAGTATTATGGCATTTGAAATCAATACAAAAAATTGATTTACCTGTGTATTTTTATATTTATAGCTGTGGATTAAGGCTGTTGAATACTATAGGTCTGTATTTACCTTTGATGCATGTTATTTTAAATTAAATTATAAAGATGTATATTTTAATGCAAATATAATTGAAGGTGAAAGCAAACTTGTTCCTATAATATTTGTTATTTGTTCATTTGAAAATTTCAACAATTGGATATAGTTCTGTGAACATTTATATAAAGCTTTTCTATCACTAAATACAAATAAATTCATGATTATAAGTGATTGAGAAAAGTTATAAGTAAAAAAAAAAAAATATAGTAATGATTTTATTGTTTAATACTCTTATAATAATAATTTTTTATTTATATATAGGGTATTTCAGATGCTATATATACAAAACTTCTAAATACATTTCATATATATTGTGTTGTTATAGAACGATTTATTATTATTTTATTATTAGTTATTATTATTATTATTATATTATTATTATTTAGTATTAGT
>CAJVQA010006212.1:0-15159 GCA_910591915.1 Cetraspora pellucida
TTAAATAGGTAATATAGAAAAGTTACACGTGTAGCCAATTGTACACTCTCCTGTAGTGGTTCATTAAACCACAATACTGACAAGTGATTAATAAAAGTCAAAAGACCAAAGAGGTCACCTTAATACCAAAAAAAAAAAAGGTATTGGTAATATTTATTTAAAACAATAAGATGGCATTAATGTTTTTTGTAATAGCAAAATAATATTTGTTTTATTTATTCTAATATTTCAATTTATAAGAAAACTAATAAAATAAAAATAAGATAGAGCAGTAGCTTCTTGAACTGATAGAGTGAAAAGTGAAATCTGATAAATATGAATTGTTTGTAATTGATAAGTAAACTTAAGAAAGTTAAATTTAAATAAATTGTGAAGTTATTATAATTCTTGTCTGTTAATTATTTAGGTTCTAGTCTATATTTTTTAGATTTCTTAAAAAAATTAAAAGTATTATTAATAGTAAAATAAAGTTACTGATTCTCATATTTCAAAATTTTAAAATTGCTAATTTTTATAAATTCTTATAACCATCATCTTTAAGTGTATTCTGAAAATACTAACAAACTTGTAAGTGATTCTTTTTTTCAATTGCAGAGCAAGAGAATGCTACTAATCCAAAATCAGAATGAATATCCAAAAATTCAAGTACATGATTTACTAGTATATGAATATAAGATGTTATATCTTATATACAGTACATTTCTCAAAGTTATTTCTATTAAGTTAATCTTGAGATGGAGCTAGAAAAAACATTAACCAATTTTGTGCTTTTTTATAAAACATTTTACCTGTAGTTTTTCTGTCTTGCATTAAACTATATAACTTATAAAACTGATCTCAAAAATTTCGAATTTGTGTACCCCAACTTTTAGACTAAAAAATTGTTATAAAATTAAAAATTTTTAATACATTCAATTTGTTAGGCCCTATAAGTAAATTATATGATAGGTTATTGCAATTGTTTTCATGCCAAAACTGATAAGCTATATTGATTCTTTTCATTTCATTTAAAATTTTTGATTGCCAAGTCATTTCATCAACTTATTTTTGACTAAGATCAAATAATATTAATTTCTATAGATAATTAGTTATTCTCAAAAAAATATGTAGTTTATCACAAACCCAATTACAAATAGGTATTATACAAAATAAAGGTTCTTTTAAATGCCTATTTATTTGAGAATAATTGGTTTTAATCATTTTTATTAACTTAGTAATTTTTTTGTTTATACTATTAATATTTTCTTTAAAACAATCATACTATGAACAAAAGTGTTTAGCATTTGCAGTTTTTATTTCAAGACATGTTGCTAGAATTTCTAATCTGAGCTGAAATATAATTTAACTGACTATTAGTTACTACTAATCTGTTGAAATTCTTTTTCTTGCAATAAATAAAGATTTGAAATTAATAGAGCAAGCATATTTCTTAATGATTCATATGATTCTGAATCTGGATATAATATAAGTGTATAATAGTTGTCTGGTTTTTGAAATTCTGCTAAATTATTTAATAATAACATTGTTACTATTATGTATTTAACCTTGCATCTTACATTTCACTTATCTTCAGAAATTTGAAGATGTAAAGTTAATTTTTTGAGAATTAAAATACATTTACTGATATAAAAAGATATAATATAGTTTAAGACATTTGCAATATGGCATTGTTCTCCTATTTCAATAGATTCTAACATATTTATAATAATATTTATATTTGTAATTTCTAGTGTATCTGTAATTGGTTCAAATGTAGTGGGTTGTAAAATATTTATAAATAATAGTAGAATTTTTTTTCATTTTTAATTTTATTTTTTGTCTTATTTCTGATATAGCTCTTTTATGTGAAATAACATGTTCAATTCATGCTAATGAATAATATACTTTTCTTGTAATTTGATTACAATCTAATGATTTTACAACTGCTTCTTTTCATTCTTTTTTACTTTTATTATCAAACTTTCCAAAACTGATATCAAATTGCTCTTCTTCAATTTCAATTCAATTTTGTTTAATATTTATATAATCATCATAATGAAATTTTTATTTTTCTTTTAATACTTTATGACATTGTGTTAAAATACTAAGTTTTTCAAAAGAATGGATTTGATGATAATAGTCAAATAATAAAGTTTTGCATACATTTTCAATGCTAGTTAAAGTTAAGCCAAATAACAAAGAGCCAGATATTCTTGAATTATTTTTACAAATTATTTTGATTGATTTTTATTATATTTTTTAATATATGTATTAGTCTGAACTTTTGTTTTATTTAATTTTTATTAATAAAAATAAAATTAAATATTTATATTTAATAATAAATATTTTTAAAATAAAAATAGTACCTTAAGATATTTACATGCAGCATTAGATGCACTTTTAAAAGACTAAATTTGTATTTTTAAATTAGCTCCAAACTGAATAGTAAATAGTAGTTTTTTCTTTATATATTGAATAGAACATTCTATAAGATGTTTTGCTTTACCATGTTGTGTTTTAATTAAATAATTATTAGAAATTCAATATTTAGAATTTTTGTATATTAACATTGACTAGAAAGTAGATAGGTTTCTTTTTTAATAATCTTATAATAAAATGTTTTGTTTTTATCAAAAAGTTTAATAAATAAGCTTTAAGGATAATTGCTTTCTTCTTTTATAATATAAAGTAAAAAATTATTGTTACAAACAATTAAATATTTGTTATTGTTATATAAATATATTTTAAGTTTAATGAAGTATAATTCTTTAATTTTTATATATAGTATATATTATATATAAAATTTAGAGAACAATCTACTTAATTTTGGAATTTGAATTAAACATGCCAATATGCTAATTATAACTTTTCTGTCTATATATCTGTTAAGCTGTTATACATTTCAGAGTATATTACCTGACTATAGGGCTTCAAGAAGCCTCTCTGCTAACTATTTATATTTAGTTTCTTGTTAACAGGGCTCATTCTTGCAAAGTTCACCCAGACCCTAGCACCAACTTCAAAGCATATTCTTAGTACTTATAGTATACCCCTGTTTCTAATCTCAAACTCCTAATTCAGATAGCTTGGTAGAACTATGACTTGTTCTTGATACTCCAGAGTCTACCTTTCAAGGTTCTTTTTCTCCGATTTGAGACTTCTGGCAGTTTGGTTGGTGGTACCTCTCATCTGAGGTTCTTGCCTATCTGATTTCTTCTATATTGGTATCTATTTCTTAAATCTAGTTTTTACAGTAGTACTGTCAAAGATCTGTACTACCTTTCTATTCAGGTCTTTCCAAGTAAGCTTCAGTTTTTTAGTTTATAAATTTATATGACCACAAGGACTTATCTTGAGTTTGCACTGCCTGATGCCAGTTTGCATTTTTTTGTATAACTTCAACATTATGCAGATGCCTTATAATCTGCCAGTCATCTGATGTAACTATATTACAGATACTAATTTCAACTAATCAATAGAGTGCTATTGCTATAATACTGCTTATCTTCTGTAATAATGATATAATATAGATAGTTTTTCAAATTTTTGCTATTGGTGGGTTTTGAACTCTTAACCTACTACTTGGAAGATTAACAACTTAAACACTTTACTAAGTTGCTATGCTCTTTTTCACTTTTTATTACTCTTACTAGTTTATTATTATCTATTGATATTGACTAAGGTATGTTCTTATCTTTGTATTTATCTGTTTTGATTACTGCTAATGTTTTGTACTTTGATCCTTTGATTCTAACTATATGAACCTTTCTAATTTTTCTACAAATATAATTTAGTTTTGTTTGTTTATGTTTACTAGTATATTTTAGATAGTTAAATAGTTGGTATAAGTTTTTTCTAATTCTTTTTCTATAGAGAGATTTTTATTATTCTCTTTTTTTTTTATTAACTTCATGTTCAGGTTTTTTTTATTTAAAGTTTAGTTACTTAACCTGGTCTTTTCTTTATTTTTATTTCTTGTTTTCTTTGAGATAAGCTTAAGTCATTTTTCTTTTTTTCTACTGATTTTTTCAATTGCTTTATCTCAACTATATTCATAATTAAAATCAACTTTAATCCAATTATTTCTTTTTTTGAAAACTTTTTAATTGTTCTTATATGTTTATTCTCTTTTAGAATCCATCTAACATATTTGATTTTTTTTTTTTTTGTTTCTTTAAGTAGTATATAAGTAGAAAAATTGTTTTTGAAAGACTTATTTTCTACAAATGTTTAGTATCTAAGAGACCAATTACTGTATTCTATTAAGATTAAAAAAAAGGTAATAGATGTTGATATAAGGTATTTTGACTTATTTGTTTTGTTACAATTAATTCTATTAGTATATTTTTTTGATTTTTTTTTTCTTTTGCTTTTTTTTTTGCTTCTATAAAGTAATTTACTGTTCTATATTAAGTTTTTTAATTTAATCTGTTATTACTTCAATTTCTGTATTTAATTTAGTTTTATTATTAATTGCTTGTTATTTTTTCTTTGTAAACATGTTATTTTTAAGGTTTTCTTTTTTATTATAATTTCTTTTTACTTTTTTCATTTTTTATTTTTTTTTGTATTTCTTCTTTATTTATATCTATTATATATTTAACTAAGACTGAGTTAAAGTTTGTCATTCTTATTTTGTTGGCCTATTCTTTAATAAACTTTTTTAGTAAAGCTATTATTACTTCTGTTTTAAATTTTAGAGCTTTAAGTATTTGGATATATAATGTTAAATCTTTTGTTGTAATATTTTTTAGATTATTTATTGCTAGTTTTTTAGCTATAACTTTAATGTTACTTGGTTTTTTATATATAATTGTTCTTAGTACTTGATCTAACTTACAGCTATTTAAATATTTATAAACTATATTACCTGTTTCTTGTATATATTGAATTAAAAATTAATTATACAACATTTTTATTTTAAGTTATATACCTGTTTTTAGACTATTCTATTGATGTTTACTAATTTTAGAATTACTTGTAATTTGTTTGTTTGTTAATTTTGCTAATATGTTTATATTTTCTAAATGAGATATATTTGCTTTGTTATTTTGTTTATTTATAATTGTTGTTATATGTTAAATGTTTATTTACTATTATTCAGAGTCTAAGCTAAATTTTTAAATTTTTTAAAAAATTTTGTTTTGTTTTTACTAATATCAAAAAAACTCTATTTTGCTTCTGTTTTTTTAAATTATTGTTCCAAGTTTATTTTTTTTTTTTCTTAAAATTATTTCTTAGTTGTTTAAATGATCATTCTTATTTAAGTTTTTTTTATTCTTTATATTTTTTGTTTTTGCTTTTTATAGAAATATGGATCAACAAAAAAGTTTTATATTATTTATTAATATATTTAATTTTTTTATTTAATTAGTTATTTGTTCTTTAGAGATCTAGTTTAATATTTTTTTAGATTTATTTATCTTTTTAGTTATATATATATTTTGTATAATCAAGATTCTTTAGTTTTTTTTCTTAATTCTGTATTTAAATTTTTTTTTGAAATATTCTTTTTTGTTATTGTAATAATACTATTACTAATTATATTGTATTATTTATTTATATAATCTTTTTTAATGCTATAAAAACTATTAAAGATTTTAAATAATAATTTTCTTTTTAAAACATATATCAAAATTTTGTTTATAGTTTTTTCAACCTTTTTTAGCTGCTTTATTATAAAAAAAACAGTTTTTTATAATTTTTTTCTTATTTCTACTATACTGTATAGTATGATTAGATAACTTAGTTTTATTTTTAATATAATTATATTATAGTTACTATTTGTACAGATATCTATTTCTTGTATTTTTGTTTTATAAAAACTATTTACTAGTTTTTTAGTAATTTAAATATAGTTAATTTTTGATTAAAATCCTATTTAAATCATAAAAATTTATTTAAATTTGAATTAATTATTCTAAATTCATTTTTAAGTTTTTGTTTTTTAACTAAGTAATAAGATAATGCTATACTTTGTTGTTAAATATTTTTATATAATTGCAAAAATAACTTTAAAAATTTTAATAAAGTACTAGCATAACTGTTTAAAAATATATTTAATATTTAAAAATATAAAAAGATTAATAAAAACTAAACAAATTGTTTTTATCTAATTTTTTTATTAAACTTTAAAATAAAATATTTTTATTATTAAATTAAAATTAATTAATTTTTTTATTTTTTTTTTTGGTGTTAAGATAACTTTTTTGGTTCTTTAACTTTTTATTAATGATTTTTTAATAATATAATTCAATAAACTATTACAGAAGAGTGTATAATTAGCTATATATATAACTTTTCTATAATATTTATTTAAGAAGTTTGCCTAAAAGTTCATTACCAATTGCTATATTTAATACTCTTGCTTGAGTATTCTATTTTAAACCTTCTGAATCTACAATCTGTATTAATATTACTAGATTATATTCAGATACCCAAATTATCATTTCAACTTTAAAACTAATTTATTTCAAGATAAATCTTCTGAAGTTTTCTGTATCTATTTTTACAACTAATTTAGTATTACTATAGCAAAACTAACACTTGTAATTAGGATAACTATTAAACTGTTATATCTTTGTAGAGTTTACTCAGACTCTAGCATTTACTTTACAGCATATCTGAAATACCTTTGCCTGTTTATTAAACTTTCAATTCAGATAGCTTATATAAAACTATAACTAGTTTATTAGTATATCAGATTGACCCAATATTTTTTTTTCTAGTTTATTCTAATAGCCTGGTTGGTAATACTTTTAAAACTTCTAATTTAGAGGTTTTTGTCTGTTTAACTATTTTTTTTTTTTTTTTACTCTTTGATGATTTTGCCAAGGTTGTTCATGCTTCTCATATTCTTGAACTAATATTCTTAAATGTTCTAGGTCACTGAACCTTGACCTTCCCCAGTTCATACTTTTAAACTTTCCAAGAGCAATTCGTCACACTGATTCCTGCTAGTATCAGAAGGTTTCATCAGACTCTGCTCAGAACCAGCTATTACCATAAGTTCATGTAGTATTTCTCATTGTCAGACTTTTTGGCCTCACATTACGTCTCATGACTTTGGTTATTCCAAATCGGGTTCTAACTCGTGTTCATCACCATGTGGCTTCTCAATTGAAGGTTACTTGCTATTTTTAGAAATATGTCCATCTTTTGATGCCCTGTGTATCTGGTACCATGATGTTGCAGTTCCCTATTTTTGAAAATGCATCTCTACAATTGCCGTCACTAGAATTTGAACTGGCAACCTTGCGATTTGTGATCTTGGAGCATAACTGCTATGCTATCAACCCTAGAGGTTTGTTTAACTATTTTAATATTTGTATTTTTTTTATAAAGCTAGTCTTTATAGTAGCATTATTAAAGATTTAGTTATCTTTCTATTTATATTTTTTTAATAAACTTCTTGTTATCTAATTTCAATAAATTTACATAGTCACAAGAACTTATCTAGTATTTGCACTACCTAATTATTAGTTTATATTCTTTTGTATAATGTCATACTTATGCAAATACTCTATAACCTGCCAATTATGCTAGTATAACCATTATTACAAATATTCTAACCTAATCATTAGTAACAGTTACTATAATACAAATATTACATAAATAATTATTTAAATTTTCACTGTTAATAGAATTAGAACACTCAACCTACTACTTAGAGAGTTGACAACCTACTTACTTTACTAGGTTACTATACTTCCAAATTTTTTTATTTTAATTTTATATAGTTATAAAATTAAAATAAAAAATTTATTAAGTTTGGTTTATTAGTTTTTAAGATATTTAATTTAAAAATTTATTAAAAATTATTTGCTTAATTGTTATTAATATTTTTTTATATATTAAATTAAAAAATTATTTATATTTTATTTAAAATTTAAAAAAAAATTATATTACAATATATTTTATAAGTATTTCTAACTACTAGCCTGAATGATATTATTAAATAGCATCCTGTTATATATAAATATATAAATAATACTAAATAGTCTGTATTTATAATAGTTCTGTGAGATATATATTATATAATAATACTCAATATCAGAATGTATATAACGTAAAGATGTTTGCAGACCTTCAGTCTGCTAGAAAACAAATTATACATTATGAACTACCTTATATTAATGAATTAAGCTATATTATTAGGTATTCCCTATACATTAGCAGACCTTTAGCCTGTGAACTTCTGTTTTTTCTAATCAAATACTAGCAAACCAACTTTGCTAAAAGATGAATTATGCTTTGTATAAACTACTATATTAATGTATTATCAGGTATTCTCTATATGTTCGCAGATCTTCGGCCTGTGAACTTCTGTTTTTCCTAATCAAATACTAGCAAAACAACTTTGCTAAAAGACAAATTATGCTTTGTATGAACTATTATATTAATGAATTAAGCTGTATTATTAGATATTTTTAATATGTTTTGCTAGTATTTGATTAAAAAAAACAGAAGTTCACAGGCTGAAGGTCTATAAACAACTTTGCTAAAAGATGAATTATGCTTTGTACGAACTATTATATTAATAAATTAAGCTGTATTATTAGATATTCTCTATATGTTTGCAGACCTTCAGCCTGCAAACTTCTGTTTTTCCTAATCAAATACTAGCAAACAACTTTGTTAGAAAACGAATTATACTTTGTATGAACTACTATATTAATGAATTAAGCTATATTATTAGGTATTTCCAATATATTTTGTCAGTATTTGATTAGAAAAAACAGAAGTTCGCAGGTCAATGGTCTGCAAACAACTTTGCTAGAAGATGAATTATGCTTTGTATGAACTATTATATTAATGAATTAAGCTGTATTATTAGATATTCCCTATACATTCGCAGACCTTTGACCTGTGAACTTCTGTTTTTTCTAATCAAATACTAGCAAAACAACTTTGCTAGAAGACGAATTATGCTTTATACAAACTGCTTTATATTTACTATGTTAATAAATATAATAAATTAGAGTTGGTTTAGCTTTATTATTATTTTTGAGTTTAGAACTAGTTCAAAACTATGGGGATTTTAAACTTAAGTTTCTAATTAGTAATTTTTTTTTAGTTCTTTTTGCACTATAAAATTAATGTTGAAACAGTTTAATAAAACTATCTTTAGAACTTTATTTTAAACTAAAATTTTAAGAGTTTGAATGAACTTTATTTTTGCATGCTGTCTAAACTGTATTTACTATATTATTATCTTTAAAGTTAAATTCATTAGTATTTTAAAAGTTAAATTTATTAGTATCTTTGTAAGCAAAAAAAAACTAATAAAGCATAGTAACAATATTCAATGGTTAGTAAGCAAAAAAAAACTAATAAAATAAAGCATAGTAATGATATTCAATAGTTAGTTATACAATAGCAATTATCAGAAATTAATTATATATGTATAGCGATAGCAATAAATTTAACAATTAATTATACATAACATTAAATCTAACAAGAAACTAAATCTTTCTTTTTGCAATATAAATATGTATGACCAGCCTCTTTACAAATTTTACATGATGCATTGCAGCTTCTAGCATTATGGCCTTCTTCAAGACAGTTATAACATGTATATCTATTTGTAGAATGCATATTAGTACTTACAGTTTTGTTTTTGAAACTCTTTGAAATATTGTCTACAAATGCCTTTATATGTTTATGTTGTCTTCCTCTTGAATTAGCTGGTAAAGGATTATAAATTATCTCCTGATTTTGATTACTCGCAAAGTTAGAATTGGCTTGTTCTACTTGCTGAATTAAGCCTTGTAATGTAGTAGCAATATGCATTAAATTAAATTCAGCTGCCAATGATGCCAACTTACGCCCTAAAGCTGCACATTTACCATAAATTTGTTTTTTTACAATAAAATTTTCAATCTCGGAATCTTGAATTGAATAATCCTCCCGAATATTGCATATAGAAGCTAAAGTTAAACTTTCAGCTTCTGAATTAGAAGCATTAATATCTACTCCAAACAAATTATATATAGTGTTAATTTTATTTTTAATAGTATTAATATTTACTTTGTACCATCGACTTTTAATTAATGCAATACTAAATTTTGCCGTTATAGTTTGTAGTATTACTTGAAAAAAGTGATGGCAAACTAGTCTATCACTAACTAAAAGTAAGCATATACAAATATACAAATTGTCTTTAATTAATGCGACATAGTTAAGTGATGTTGTTTTAGCTGCCAGATGCTTAACCTCTCAATTTTTTTGAATATTAGTAAGCCCAATGCGATTAATAAGAGAGTTAAGTGCAATTTGGCATTTGTCTGTAAAGTCTTCAAGACAATTAAAAGTCTCAGAACTATTAATCTTTGAAATTTAAATATTAGTATAAAATAGCTATGATAATTACTTTATATCAAAATGAATTCTAACTTACTTCATCACAAGTACTGTATTGGTTTGAAGAAATTAATCTTGAATAATATTCAAAGCATATGTCAATTTGAGCTTTTTGATTTGAAATAGCTCATTTGTTAAAACAGATTTTAAAAGCTCAATTATTTTAGGAAAAATACGAACTGCTAATGAAAACCCAATTGTAAAAGGCAAATTCTCTAAATAGTCCCGATATTCAGCCTTTTGAAGTTCAGAAAACAGCATACTTTGTATCCTATTAAAACATTCCATTAACGTTGAATTTGAGTTGACATATTTATATATTATGGCATTAATAGACTCTACTCATTGAGTAGAAGACATTTCGGCATTAAACTTCTAAAAAAATTTTTATATAATATAATAATAACAACAAATTAACTTTAAAATATCTATAGTTGAATTAAAATACCTGAAAAGTATAACACTTGGCCCATTTTTCTTTAATTGAATACAATGTATTTCTCAAATAAAAGAAGGCTTCTGGAAATTTTGTACATAATGAATTGAACTGTGATTCACAAATCTCCTCAAAAAAGATATAACGACAGATAAAAAAATTATTTTGAAAATCAGAAAACTGTGAACCAAGTGGACATAATAAATGCTTTTTGATATTTTGAACTATATGAAATATACAGTATAAATATCGTGTATTTGGAAGAGTATATTCAATTGCTGGCCCTAATCCGGTATCACAATCAGAGTATATCATCATTGGTGATAAATTATTTGTAGCTGTTAAAAGATTCTTGAGAACCCATGTATATGATGAAGTTGTTTCATCTGACATTAGTGCTTGAGCTATCAATCTAGAATGACGATGTTGATCAACACCTACAAATAAACATAATGCCATATGATATTTGTTTGTTCATGCTGTATTGTCTGTTAAAATAACATCATGATACTTTAAATACATGGTTTGTTGATTAGGTGTCATCCAAAATAAATGAAAAAGACGATTTTTAATACAATGATAGTTTATAAACCAAATATGATTATTTTTTTTCATTTTTTGTAGTTCCTTAAGGAGATTTGAAGCATTATTTTCTGAATCTCACTCAGAATCTACTAAATTGTTTCTTCGAAATTGTTGTATTGCATTTGCCAAATCCTTGTCTAAAAATAACTATTACTTGAATTTACCACTAAGAAGCCATCTTAAGGTATGTTGATTAATATCATGGATTGTATTTACATAAAACTTGATCTTGTCCATTATATTCTGAGGAAGCTGTCGATAAACATTAGCAAAATGAATAGTTTTAAGATCAAGTATATGGTCATGCTGCTCAAGATTTATTTTGGTAATAGTCGGATTTGATAATTTAAGTGACCAACACATATTAACAAAACAAGTGCAACCAGTTTTAACTGATTTTCTGTTACATTGTTATGAAGGATCAATGGCTGTTTTTTTGAATTTAAAATTTCCAGCATGCTGGCACTCAAAGACATATTTATATACTCCATCATGCTTATCTAATTTTTTGTCTTGAATTCGCTATACAAAGCTATTTCATTGTCCATATGCTAATAGTACCAAATTTGCATGATTCCAATGATTAAATTTCATTCTAGTATATAATTTTGATGCTTGCTCAAAAGCAGCTTCAGGAATCGTAAGCATTTCAAGTGGCCTTCTTTTTGTTATTTCAGCATGAGATGGAATATTTCCTTGGACATCTTTATCAACCTCATCACAGCTATTTATCTCATTTAAATTATCATCGACCTCATCATAGTTATTTATCTCATTTAAATTATCATCGATCTTATCACAGCTATTTATCTCATTTAAATTATCATCGACCTTAAATTGTCATCGTTAATATCAGATTGATCCATTTTTTGTAAAGTATTATACGATGTTAACTTATTCTTCATTTACTTATAACTGTAATGTTTCTTTTAATTGTTTCATAGAACAAACAATAAGCAGGTTTTTATAAACAATAACCAGTATTTTTTAGGAAATGTGTACAAGAAAAAGAAGATCGATCATTGTTCAATCACCTCTTTTATTTATTTTATCTTTCATGTATTTATTACATTAAATAGTATCCTGCATATGCCAAAATAAACTCAGCAATTACATGCATATTGACGATCATATACTATAATAATAGGATGTTGTTTTAACAAATCAGTTAGAATGATATTAATAAAATCTCATCCCACATATGCCAAAATAAACTCAGCAATTACATGCATATTGACGATCATATATTATAATGATAGGATGTTGTTTTAACAAATCAGTTAAGATGATATTAATAAAATCTCATATTTTATTCTTTTTTAAAAATTTTTTTTTATTTGAATTAATTAATAATTATTAGTTTTTTATTTTTTATTTTATTATTAAAGGTTATATTTTATAATAGAATTTTTATTAACATATTAAGATTAGCTATTACAACTATTTTTATAATAATAAAAGTATAACTAATTATATATACTACTTTTAGTTGTCTATTTTAAATAGTTTTTCTAGAATTCTATATTAGTTAATATATTTATAACTTTATAATAAATTATATACTTAAACCTTCTAATTATTTGCTCTGTTAATTAATTTTAACTATTACAAATTTCTTATATATATTAATTTTTTTTTCTTAAGCAATCATGTTAGTATTTTATTAAAATTTTAAAATTATTTTTGCAATTACATAAATATTTCTAACAACTAAGTCTAGCATCACCTAGCCACCCTAATAGTACTTTAGTGCAACCTGCCATATTGTTTTAAGCAAAAACAAGCTACTTGTCTAACTACTTAAAGTTTATAATAAAAGAATTTTTTCTTTTATAATAAGCTTTAAAATTATCTTTTTACTTTTTTTCTTAATTCATTTCTCTTTTTCTTTCATTTTTATTTTTTTTTCTTTTATTTTTTGCTATTTTGTCTTTTTTCTTTTGCTTAAAACTTTTGATTTATTTTAAATTTTTTTTTTAAGTTTCTTTGTTATTTTTACTTTTTTTTCTTAACTGTTAATCTTTTTATGTTATATTCTTCAAACCTGTTCATAAAATGTATTTCAGCTGTTCTTGCTACTGTATTTGCAAACTACTATCTTGACTTTATGTTTAAAAGTTGCAGTAATCTATTTTATGTCTTTTTTGAAATTAGATCTTTAATTAATGCTTCTCTTATTTTTATTTCTTTTATTTTTGTTTTTCCAAAAAGTGCTGTATATAGAATATATAGAAGGGTCCAAATCTTCTTTCTTTTTTCAACTCTTTCTATGTTGTTGTAATAGTTACCTATATATCATTTGAACAACATATATTTTTTTTTTGTACTAGTACTTAAATTACTTTTTATTAGGAAATCATTTACTAGTAAGCTTAAAGTGCTTTTTTATTAACTAAGTTACTTATTTTATAGATTATTAATAGAATTATAATCTTGTAAAATTTATTTAAATCTTAATACTTACTTCATAATATATTCTTAGTACTTTTAGTATATTTCTGTTTTGTTTTTAGATTTTTAATTTAAATAGTTTAAAAAAACTGTACTCTGTTACTAATATATTAAGTTTAGTTTAATATTTTTTTGATTCAATCTAGTAATCTGATTAGTAATATCTCATTTAAAAGTTTTTGCTTATCTGATTTCTTTATATTAATATTTTATTTTTTAGATTTAGTCTTTATAATAATATTTTCAAAAATTTATATATCTTTTTATTTAGGTGTTTCTAAATAAATTTTTGTTTTTTAATTTTACAGATTTATATAACTATAAGAACTTATTTTAAATTTATACTACTTAGTACCAATTTGCATTACTTTGTATAATTAAAATATCTTATAATCTGCTAATTATGCTAATGCAAGTATAGTTATATAAGTATTTTATTCTAACTAATTAATAAAAACTATTATTATAATACAATATATTTTTTAAATTTGGATATAATAACTGAATAAAGTGAACAGGTTGTTAACTTTCAAATAGCAGGTCTAGAGTTTAAATCTTAGTGTTGATAAAAATTTGCAATTCTTTCTGTATTATAGTTAACTGTCTTCTAAAATTAGTTAGGATCAGATATTTGTTACCTATATTATATCAGTATAACTAGAAGGTTACATAGCATTTGTATAATCTTGTATAAAAGAATACAACTGATACTGAGTAGTGTAAATCTATAATAAGTTTTTGTGACTATGTAAATCACAAAAACTAGAAAAATAAAGGTTTATTTAAAAGATCTAAATAGAGAAGTAACCTAAACTTTTGATGATACTATTGTAAAGACTAGTTTATAAAATAGTCTAGATTTATGAAGCTAGATAAAAACAAGTTGGTCTTTAAAAAAAAACTGTTGTAACCAATTAGGCTGCCAGAATTTGTTCTAAAAAAAAAATTATATACTGAAGAATATATAAACCAAAAGTATGGTTTATCTATCTTTCTGAGCTATCTGAACTAAGAGCTTAATAGAAATTGATTTAAATATCAAAGTAGTAAAGATATATTGTAAAATAAATATCAAGATTAGGATGAACTTTACAAGGCATAGCTGTTTAATAGTATGCTCTGACTGCAAGTATTGGTCTTGGATATAGCATTATTAAGTCAGCTATAAGAATAAGATATAAAAGATTCTGGAAGATTTAATACAAGGTCAAAGGTTTTTATATGAGTAACTGTCTTAAAGACTTAGTAATCATAGCATATTTGTATCAGTATTTTTTTTTTTTTTTAAATATTAACGGTGAGGCCATGCCTTTAACTTTATTGAAATTCAATTGAAGTTTTTACAA
>CAJVQA010006213.1:0-15157 GCA_910591915.1 Cetraspora pellucida
ATTCTTTCATAACTAAAGCACCAAAATGAATATATTGGCCCATAGTCATTTATGCATTCACATATATGTAAACATAACTGTAAATTTGGCATTATTTTTTCAGGACCATATTTCTTTTCAATAAGCTTCACCATATTTAAAAAACACTAATATGCTTTTTCTAACTTGACTTTTGGTAAAATTCTGTGTATCAAAATTAAACATGCTTTAACAAAATAGGTCAAAATTTTTCAGTCATCTTTTTTTAGTAAATCCCAAGTAACCAAAGTTGTATATATTAATATAAATGTTTTCTATTGGTCTGTTGTGAAACCAGAAAAACTGTCTTCCATAGCAATCTTATTTGGAATTCTATCAAGATCTGATAGAATTTCTATTTTTTTTGCCCATTGTTTCATTAAAGCCAAATCATGTGAAGATAAAATGCCTACTTCTATTCATAGTTTTATAATCTATTAGTGATGCCTAAAAATAGACAATGCATTGAATCTATTATGGTAAACCAGACAGAGTTAAAGTAGGTAAGACAATATATTTCTGACTACCAGACAGACATTTCAGAGGTATGTTTTTTCTTGCATCTTCTGTACTGCAATTCTTTTATGAAATTGCATCTTGACAAATTATTTCGATATCTCTCTCAACAAACCATTCACTCATATTAGCAAATCCACCAAAGTTTGATTGATTTCTTTCGTCAAAATTAGCTCTCTTCATACACCTGTGACGAGCAATTCGAGCTGAAATAAAGCCACACAATTTTCTTGCAGCTGGTATATTGCAAAAACAACAAATTACTGCCACTCTAATGAATTTGCCAGTAGAGCTTTCGAAAGTTCTTTCTAATTCAATCCCTAATCATATAATAAATTAACACAAATAATTAAATGAATATTATAATCATTTTACTTACCATTCTACAAACCAACTAATTAATCTATTAAGGGTGCTAGATAATGATTTAGTTGATGTAATTTAGGTTCACTTTGTCTTAGTATTATAGCTAATATCAATATGTTTGATGGCTTAAATCACTCATCACATGAAAGGTTACAAATGACTCCATAAATTGCAATGATGCTATATTGGGAGTTATCATATGATTGGAACCAATCAAGATTTATCATTAAGCCAAATGACTATTCAATAGCTTTTTTTGAAAGAATGATAAATTTTATCTGGATCCTGAAAAGTTTTCTATATTCTTCCATCATATATATTGGTAAGTTGTTCAGGATCTTCAGATCTATCAACCTATTTTCTACAAGATTCTTCAAATTCTTTCTTATTATACAAAGATTCCAATTGATGGCTTAAAGAAACTATCAGATAGATTGACGCTGGTCTATATATATCTTTTTTTTTTGATGTTAAACTTTTTTTAACAATAGGATAATTGCATGGAAATCTTTAATTGGCCATCGGATGATTGGAAAATTCCTGATAAGTACAATGACTTATTTTAGGAATTGAATTTGGTTTGTCAGTAGACAGGTCAGCAACATTATACAATTTACAACATTTTTCACATGTTGTATATTTAATCATGTGAGTGCAGACACCAAGAGCATTGCATGCCTTATTTAGTGAAGTAGGAAAAAAAGAACATTCATTTGCATCAAAATAGTTTAGAAGATACTAAATTAGTTTAATAAAAGAATTAGAAGCCACATCAGATAACCGAAATCTTTTTTTGTGTTTGAGAATTCATAGGGTGACTCACTAAAATAATCATTGAAATCTATGTATTCAGTTTGATTATTCATATTTTCTAATTCTAATGCACCGCATTAAAATCAATGTCTTGATTGGATAAATCTTTTTCATTGGTCAAAATTTCACTAAAATTTTCACTTACAATTTCTTTATTTGAAAATAAAATATTGGCAATTTCAATAGATAATGAGGAACTGACTTTACCCCCAATACTAACCAGTTTTTTGCTTTTTTTTTTAGTTATGAAACTATAATTCTCAGAGCATGCAGATATTACAAAATCACTATCAGAACTATTGATGTGTATAGGTTTCTCCAAATATCAATTTCTGAAAACTCCATTTTGGGAAAAACAACGTTTGGATCAATAATAGTATTAGTTCTGCTTGTTGAGGGTTCAACAATATTATTAATACTTCTTGTTATAGTAGTTCTTTATCTCGTATAGGCTTTTTTAGTTCGTGGATTAACAAGACTGCCTTTACAAATATTAAAATAGCAAGATACAGGGTGGCAAGTGTCTGAATATTTTTTGGTATTGGATTTTTCAATTGTTTTTTTAACAATCGAACCTTTTTTTCTATAGCCCATGATAGATATATACACAAAAAAACAAGAGATATAATGTATAACAAAAGGTATAAGCAAAAGAACAAGAGAAATAGATAGGAAAGAATAATAAAAGAAAATAATAATTTTCAATTTAATAGAAATAGGCTTTATTTATATATAATCCAATTCTTCAAAAGCCTTATTAAAATGCTAATATGTCTTATAGGCTCTTTTTTTTAACAATTAAACTTTTTGTTTTGATAATTATACTTTTGCTTAATCATTATTATTATTCATTTTGATGTGTTCTCTTAGACAATTTTATGCAATCAGTTTTAAATAATAAAATATTAGTTTGCCAATAGTTATATTGAACAATTAAACTTTTTATTTTGATAATTATGCTTTCGTTTAATCAACTATTATCTGTTTTGATATGTGTGTTCTCTTTGACAAGTTTATAGCAATCGGGTTTAAATCTATAAATTATTGATATGCCGATAGCTATTTAAAAAATTAAACATTTTGTTTTGATAATTATATTTTGATTAATCATTATTATTTGTTTTGATAAGTGTGTTTTCTTTGGCAAATTTATAGTAATTAGTTTTTAAATAATTAAATATTGGTATACTAATAGGTATTTTGATTTATTTGACATAATCAAAAATTAATCTATACAGTTATCAAACAATTATCAGCATTTTTTTTTTATATAACAATAAAACAAAATTCAGTATTAAGATAATTTTGTGTATTGTGTATAATCAGATAAAAAAATAAAGCTATCAGTATTATGCTATATTGTCAGGTTTTTTTAATATAAACAAATTAAACTTGCATAATATGCACTTTAAATATACAATATTATGCAAGTCCAATTATATTTGATTTTAACTCAGATGACAATTATCCGAAAATAAAATCTGACTAAAATCTATAAATAAGTCATGCTTTTTTTTTTATGCTTATGATAACTGATTTTTGTAATGCATTTATTCTTTTAAGTTGATAATATATCATACTTTTATTTGAGTTATGTTAGTTAATATACTTTTTGCTTTGTTTATATTTTATTAAAATAACTATTACAATCATTCAATAGTTGGATACATAATTTAACTAAGGTAAATTTATATATAAGAAATGATTTTTTCCTTTTCTTTCTTTAAATAATATAATCGAAAAACTGATATTAAAAAAACCTTTTTGCCATTTTGGTTTCTATACATTTGACATTTTTGCTTCTACACCTTCTATTCTATAAAAAAAAATATATATAGCAGAAGCCTATATAAAATAAATATAGTACCATGCCACTGATCAATTTCATCTTCCATGACATCCCATAGCAGTTATTGATCAAGCCAAAGTCGCCATTGCTCGCCTACAATATCCCAATTAAACAATCACAATCGATAATCAGAAAGCTGTAAGAGAAGGTCCAGATCCAGGACTAGGTCACCACCAACTGATAAAAATACCAAATATTCTAAGTGCTGTTCTAGATCTGCTAATAAAAGAGAAACATGTGAAATAAGGCTATAGGCATTTGTATATTACTTTACTGAAACTTGCAAATTAGTAATTTTAATAATATTTACAATAATTAATTTTGCAAGTTTCAGTAAAGTTATTTTTTTATAAGGCTATTGATAAACTGATAGGTCTAATAAGTTATTTTATAATACTAGAAATAAGCTTTTTGAAAGGTGCAGTTTATGCTTTAATTAATGAAATAAGAGAATTAAAAAAGGCATCCTGAAAACCAATTTCAAATACTTCAAATAAAGGTAAAAATGAGTATAATTATCAAAGTAATGAATTTGGTGATACTGCTGGTACTATTGGACTTTCATATCTATTAGAAAATTGTGGTATAATAGACCTGGAGAATGAAATAAACTATATTCACCCCTCTAGCACCAACAAAGCCAATACCTATACCACAACTGATAATGCAGATACCAATACTACTATTGCCCAAAGCAGTAGTAATACTACCAACATTGATCTCAACATCACCATCAGAGAAGTGTCTCACAGAACCACCACCAGAAATAGAAGCCCCACCACTATCAGTAATGCAGGTCCTACCATCACCACCAGTAATGCAGATCCCACCACTACCACTAGTAATGCAGGTCCCACTACCATTACTAGTGATGCAGGTCCCACTACCACCATCTATAATGCAGGTCCCATCACCACAACTACCAATATTACACCAATATACAAAAAAAAGGTAAACAAAAAGACAATGGCAAAGATACAAATAACCATCAAAAACTATTTGTTTCTCCTAAACCACCTTCTGGCTATCCTAAAAGGCCACATAAGAAGTTGAAGGATATGGATGAAGATCAATATAAATTGTTTTATATATGTAATAAATAAATATCTTTAAGTGAAAATTAGGAAGTCTAAATATAAAATAATAGTTATTTTATAGAAGTTATTATTTAAACTTCCTATTTTCACTTGGTGGTATTCATATTAATTATTAATAGAGCTATCAGCTTAATTAATATTTTTTTAAATTTGTAGAATGAAGTTCTTCAAATATTAAGTGGCCTTGATGATAATTTATGATTGGATCATACTAAATCATGGACTGAAATATCTCATCACATGTTTAAGAAAATTATGCCAGTAGTGGGTAAGGCTTTGGAAGGCAATTTTAGATATAAATTAAGTGAATTAAAATATGTTCTCCAAAGCCTTTATCGATATCGACATGAAATTTGGAGAATCAAACAAGATCCTGAAAAATTTCGTGACAATAAAAAGAGAACTGAAATAAATGAGAGGTGCCAAGAAGTAAGTATATGGTTTAATTGCTTATTCTACTAAAATAACTTTGCAAGTTATATAAAATTGTATTATATTAATCATATATCAAAAGTAACACCACTAATATAATACTAATATAATACAATTTAATATAACTTGCAATGTTATTTTAGTTAGATAAGTAACTAAATAGGTCTATAATCTTTTTTTATTTTAATAAAAATACTGATCTACCAATATTAATTATAAATTATCTATTTATTTTATAGAAAAAAAAAAGACACATCCAAGGTATTAGTCATATACTTAAAACCAATGATAAGAAACTCGCAGAACTTTCTCCTTTGATGAGTTGGCACGAGTTTAAAGATGATCTTAAGTACATAATTAATAATAGTGACTTCCATTCGGACGAAGTTTCAGAAACTGATATTGAATGGACTCTAACAGAATGCTAACAGAACATTCATCCCAAATCCAAAAAAGGAAAAGATGATAATCATATACTTCATGTTAAGGATAAATGATGAAGATCCCAGCAGGTAAGTAATTACATATTATTTCTACTAATTCTGGTCATAATCTACATACTATTGCATTATTTATAAAAATTGATAGTGTTTCTTTATTCTAATTATAAATTATTATTTTACCTTTTTTATTCTATATAAATTAGGTTAAAAAAATTATGCAGCTCACTGACCAAGTAGGCAGAAATATTTTGCATATTAAATATACCAGAAAATGATGGTACAATGACATAAGCTGGGTTGATAATTCTAGACCTCCAGCCGATGCCCCTGCCTGACCATATCTACTTCATATCATTCCGAAGATGAAGATGAAGATGATGATAATGATGATGAAGGAGATGATGATAATGAAGGAAATGATGATGATGATGGAATAGATGAATTAAATCATGAAGAAGAAGCAACAGTAAGTGGCAGTGGTAATATTAGTAATAACAACACAAATAATAATAGTACAAATAAAGAAGGAGCTGAAGAAACTGTCATTATTACTAATGGTAAATAAGAAGCAATGAATTAGAAATAATATATTTTCATTTTTGCTAGCATCATTAATTTGTTTAAAATTGTGAAAACTTTAGTATTATTGCTTTTTTTTAAAATAGTAATATTGCTTTTGAATAAAATGTTTAATAAGTATACTTAGTTTTATTGCTTTAATCAAAAATGTTTGGTAATGTCTAATACAGTAAAGCAATAACAAACAAAAACAATCGTTTTATATATAGTGATATTGGAATTCTGATATGCTTATAATAAGTGTTCTGAAACTTACTGATATTATTTTTATATAATTAATATTAGGATTTCAATTAAGTTATCATAATGCTGATATTAATTTTCAGTTAATTGAAATAACACTGAAAGATTTATTTTAATTGTCCGATATAATTCTAAAAGGTATCCTATTCCTGCCAAATTTCTGTTTCATATTAGTAACATATCAGGTTTAAATTTCATTATAATATAATGAACCTATCGGTTAACTTTCATTTAATATTGGCTTTTCGATATTTATCCAGTATAGATTTATTTGACCTGTGTTCTTTAGAGACAAATATTTGTTATAAAAAAATTTTAAAATAATACTATCTACCTTTATTACTACAATCTATAACACTTAAAAATTTTATTAGACACTTATGCCAAAACCCTTTTTTTAATCTAATCAAAATATCAGTTAATCTTGATAATACAGAAACATATATTTATACTAAAATTACAGATCCTACTATTCCTAATCATATAGCTATAAATTCTATTTAATATAAATTTTATAAACATTTGCTTATTTTAATATCTCTAAATCAAACAACATCAAATCATAACAGCCATCATTCTCAAACTCCAACATTTCAGAAATACAGTTTAGCAATAATTAACTTCACATATTAATTAGTATACACAATATCCAAGGATTTAATAAAAACCTAAAACAACAAGTATAGGAAAACTACTGTCTCTCTAACAATCTTAGCATTATTAGTATAATGAAAACCAAAATTGTAGTCACCAACCTACTTATTAAACTACAAAAATCCAAACACTTTACATACTTATAGTTATACACTAAAGGCTCTAAAAAGACACAGCTGTCATGATTCACAAGTTTATAAAAATTTATATTCATAAAATACTTACTTTTTTAGAATATGCTATTGCAGTAAACATTTTTTTTAAACATGACTTCAAATTCAAAATCATTTCAGTTTACTTATTATATAATAGTATTCAATTAAGACTATTAGTATAAAATACTGTAATACAATAACTTTAACAAGCCTATGCATCAAATATTTAACCTATTATCCTAGGAAACTTCAATGCTTCTGATAATATTACTTACTCTTTATTAATTAAATATAAGTTACTTCATTTTCTTTAATACAACAATATGTATAACCTGGCTATATACACCAATAACTCAACATTTACTTAACAAAGCAACAGATACTAGAGTAACATAAATTATATCTGGGCTAATCAACTTCTTCTTTAATATTTTAATTCTTTTACTATAAATAATTCTAATACTAGTACTTAAAATAATCATAAAATTTTAAACTCCTATTGGCTCTTTTCTTATGCATATATAGACTAACTCAGATATTCTACCAAAACCTATAAAAGAACATTTTTATACAAAAACATGAATAAAGATAAATGACAACAATTTGCAAACCAAGTAACCTCAAATCTTAAAAATAACAAAACTCCACTTAGCACACAAACCTTAGTATCATTAGAATTTTTCTGATACAAAATTTAAAACAGTATTATCTCTACTGCTATATAACATATTTAAATAAAAAATTCACTGTTAGAAGCTTTCAAAATATTTTTTTCACAAGGGCATTATCTTTATATCAACATCTTAAAAAATTAAACAATATTATTAAACAAGTCAAATATTCACTAAAAAACTCTATCTCTATATCACATCAACATAATCACTTTATTAATCAAATAAATATATCTAATCAGCTTAATGTTCCATCTTTATTAACTGTTCACAACTTATTACCAAACTGGCTAGCACTTGCTAAAACTGAATAGAAATCTATTTATCATATCTGCAATATAGAAAATATCAAAAAAATAAGATAACAGATTAATAATAATATTTTTAAAAGATGATGCAAACTCCAATCAAACCCAAAATTAATGATTAATAGCATACTTAACCATTACAAGAACTTATTTAAATTTAACAACATTAGAACAAACAATGATGTAATTACTGACTCTTAAGACATCAAACAGCATATCCAACAATACTTTGATTAATGGACATTCTTTAGACATACCAACCAACAAATCTTTGAATCTAACTAAAAGAAAAATATAATCACAAAATACACATTAACTCTAATTGGTATTATGATATTGTTAAAGAATTTACTATCACTGAAGTAACTAAAACATTATTTTATCTTCCAAACAATAAGGCCTGTGGCCTTTCTGGTATTAGTTAAAACATGCTAACATACTTTCCTTCAAGCAATTATAGCTTTACTAAATAGATATATTATCTTAAACCAAATTTTTATGCAATGGAAAGAGGATATAATTTTTTTAATTTTCAAAAAACTTATATTTGACTGCAACTTAATTAATATCAGACCTATTAGCTTTTTTGAACATGCCAAAAAACTATATACAAAACTTCTCACAAATTATTTAAACCAAGTACTTACCAAACATGAGATCTTATTACCTTATAATTATATTGCTCTGTTAGGCAATAGCATAGCTATACCTATATATATCTTAAATAATATAATCAAAAATGCAACTTGCAACTCCAAATAGCTTTGGCTTATATTCTAAGATATAAGCAAAGCATATAACTTAGTTAATCTAAAACTTGTTTAAAAAAGCACTTATTTATATTAACATGTCTTATAAGTTAGTTAACAACTTACTAATCTATTAACAAATTGCTAAAATAGAGTAATTACCAACTTTGACCTAACCAACCCATATATAGTTAAAAATGCAATAGATTAGAGAGAAACAATTATTCTCCTATTCTAATGCATTTATTATGACCTATTTATCTACAGAATTGTTCTCAATATAAAGGTTACTCATTATCTACAACTTGGAAAACCCACTATCAACTATTTAGGTTTCAAAGTCTTCATGCATCTACATCAGTATTAGCTTATATAAATAATATACTCTGGATAGCTAAAACAAAACAAAAACTAGAACAAATTATCCAAACTGCTTTATCTTTCTACCTAATGGCCAATATTCAGATCAATGCTACTAAATCTGTCTTTATTTCTAATTCATCTATATTTAATATTCAATTTTTTAACTTTATCTTAAAATCTATATCTGATAGTTAACCATTTAAGTTTTTAGATTGTTGGTTTACACTTAATAACAAACAAACTCAACAAGTCAAAATTATTCAAGAAGAAACACTTCAACTTACAAACATTGCTAGTATAAAGAAAATTATAGATAAACAAATTATCTACATAATTAATACAGTTATTATATCCACATTTAAATATAGATTAAACAACATTATTATGTCTTACTTTAAATACAACAATATTCTTGCTAAATACTTAACAATAGCCAAATGCAAATCTTATTTAGCATGTTAATTTTTAATAGTACTATGCTTAACTCATACTCATATAATGTTTACAACATATAGGATATTCAACTTCAACATCATATCACTAACTTCTTACTACACTTAACAATCCTAACTTACTAGAATTCTCAACTTGAATCAGGCTATAACAGCTTTAAAACAACTTATAATCAAATATTAATTTACTTCAATATCCCAATCTCATCATTAATGACCCAAATAACTATATTTTAAATTTTAAATATTTTTTTTTTCTTTGGCAGCCTTGCTGTAAATCTTTATTAAGATTCTTGTATATATGTTACATACATTTTAATTTAAGTTTCTGGTCTGACATCCTCTAGCTTCTTTGAGTGCCCAGAGGCGGTCTGCCACACTGGTTGGAAATATACTCAGATCCAGGAGCTGTATCAGACTAGCTAGTAAGGCTATATGTAAATGGCCTTAATTTATTATAAATAAAATTTGCAATTGAGCCAGACCATTTCTTATGTATTTCTGTTTTTTCTATCTCTTTTTCAATTTTTCTGGCTTCAATCATTTGACTCTTTTCTATTTTAATAGCTTTCCTTATAAAACTAGCTTCATTAACTTTCTTTGTTAGATTTTCTATCAAATTTCTTTTCCTTTTTTTGTTCTTCTTATCAATTCCTATTTCTTTGTTCCATAAGACAAAAGCTTTACATCATTTTTTTCATATGTCTTCATAGAAGCAATTTCATGTTGTATTAATTGCTGTTGTCACAAACTCTTTCATTTCTTTACTTGAATGAAGTATATCTTGCAACAAATCTAGTGTCTTTTCGAGTATTAGACCTTTGATTATTCTGCATCTTGTTTTAACTTTTTTTTCAGTTCGTAGATTCCAAAATATTTCCTTAAGCTACTCTTTATTTGCTTCTGCTCTGGCTTCAGCTAAGAGCTTTGTCCATACCAAATTCATTGATATATTCTTTATATTTATCCATATATTTTTATAACATTTGCATATTGCTAAATGATCTTGATCTTCTTCTATATCTTCTTTATATATAATATAATATAGATTTTATAAAGATTTGGATGATGTTGTGCTAGTGTTTTGGCTACTGGCAAATTTTCATTTATGCATAAATTAATGTTCTCATACATTTATTTTTCTCTATACTTGAACATTTGCTTCCATTTTGGTCTTTCATTTTTTTCCAAAACTATAACCAGTTGTATGTTCTATTACTCTAATCTGGTTCTGCCTTTTTGATTGCCATTGTAAAACTCCATTTATACTTTTTTTTAAATCTAAAATTTCTTTTATAAATTGTCTCGTGAGGGTTTCTATCACTTTGTTTTTCCAACAAAGGTTTACACTAGTTATTTGCATCATTTCTTTTACTATTCTATCTATATCATCTAGTTTAGCTCTTTCTTTTGCTAATTTATCTGCTTTAATGTTTCATTTATTATTACTATGCCCTTTAACTTTAACTAGTTCTAATTTAAGCTCTTTTAATTCTATACAATCACTAATGTTCTCTAATAGATTGTAGTTTTTTCTTTTAAATCATTGTCTTAGTAATCTTTTTGTGTTTTTCTCTTCTATGTTGGCAATTGCTATTGTACTATCTGTAAATATTCTAACTGTTTTTTTTTTTGGTATTATAAGTAGTACAAACCATATTGCTAGCAACTCTGGTTTTGTTAATGATGGCCAATTTTTTACTTCAAAACATTCTTCTCCAAGGACCTTTTTCTCTTTTTCATCTATTTAAACCCAGCCTGCACCTATGTAATTTGGAACTTGCTTCATAATCTTTGTTCCTTTTTTTAAAGATCCATCTGTATAAAAAATTAAGTCTTCTTCTGGTCTTGTTTAATTTAAATTTTTCCTATAAATAAGTTCTCTCTTCATCATCACACTTATTGGCTACTTCTGGATAATTTCTGCTTCTAGATTCATACATTGTATAAATTCAACTTTTCTTTTACTAATGTTTGGTTTTATTTCTTCTTTTTCTTGTGGCTGTTCTATCATATCATAATTCAACTTCAACATTTTCTCTTTTTGATTTTTCACAAATTTTGATATTAAGTCTTGAATTTTACTCTTGTTTTTCCATTTTATGCAAATTTTATTTTCTGATCTTTGGCCTAAGATACAGCCTTTGCATTTCTTTAATACTGATTCTGCATTTTCTGTTTTGGTGTTTGTTTACCAATGTTCTTTCAAAATCTTTTTTTGTGTACTTGTAATGACTTTTTTAACTATTAGACTTGCAATTTCTTTTTTCTTGTCTGCGCTTTGCAACACTCATTCTTTCTTTCTTCTATTTTCTGAAAATGCTTTCAGTTAAACTTCAATTACATGTTTATTTGGTTTTCTGTGGTCCACTTCTCTTTTATAATTCTGCTTTGCCTATTCTCTACTAGCTTATTTTCTATATTACTAAACTATTTTGCTTGTCTGCCTTTATATAACTAACCATGTATTAATTTAAGCTGTCATCATGATAGCATTTGATTGTCTAACTTGCTAATTAACTGTTCTATATATATTGACTTAAGTTTTTTTAGTGCTAATACTACTTTTTTTGTAAACTTAGCATCTAGCAAATCAGTGATTCTATTTCTTTTTCTAGTCAGCTTTGAACTTGAATTACTGAAATTTACTATAACTTGCAATTCTTTGGCCTTTAGCATTGTGTAACATGCTAAATTGTTTTTCTAAATTCTATTATATAACTTAGGAAAGTTTTCATGCTAATTATTTATTGTTGCACCAATTAGTAATAAACCTTGGTCTATTCGTATTCTTGTAACTAATACTTCTATGCCATCTGTATTAAGTCATGTATGCAAACTTGCAATTTGCTTGATAATAAGTTAATCTCATAACGAATTGCAGTTTCCTAAGTTTCTGTGTAAAATTATGCTGTTATATACTGTTCTTGCTATACCTAGCTTGTTTTTTGCCACTCTTAATAAATGGCTTTGTATTTTACCAACTACTGCTTTTGTTAACTTTGTCATTTGCAGTATATATAGTAATTTTAGAATAATGCACATATTGTTAATATATAATACTTGTGCTATTGTTATTTTTTTTGTATCCAAGCTTCTTATTGTTGACCATACTGTTTCTTGGGCTTTTGATTTAATTAAAGAGTCTTTTAACTTATAATTTAACTAAACACCCAAGAATCTTGTTATCTTGTTAGTACTTTTTTCTTGAATTTGCTCACCTTAAATATTAATCACTTTGTTTTTCTTTCCTTCTCTTGAATTTATAATAATTAATTTCAATTTTTTTCTATTAATTTATATATTGTTCATTTTGAAAAAATCTTCTGCAATCTTGATAGTTTGCTGCATTTGCATTTTGCTATTTGCAATCCATGTTATGTCATCTGCAAATGCTACTACTGCTTGTTTTTATTCTGTCTTTTTGGAGCAGCCTTGATTATAATTATATAGTACTGATGCTGATAATGTGTAATCTAGATTGCAATCATCTTAATTCTTTCAAGGAATAGATCATAAAAAATTCTCCATATTAGTGGAAATAAGACATTACCTTGTTTTATTTTATTATTAATTTCAATTGCATCTGTTGTGCTCCAATATGTAATAATTTTGATTTGTCTTTTGTAGAACAAATTTAATATGAATGTGATTGTAATTCAAGAATTTTAATTCTTTTTATTGCTAATTTCAATACCTCTAGTGATACTGAATCAAATGCCTTCTTTATATCTTATAGTACTAGTTATAATTCTTTGTTGTTGTTTTTTGCACCTTCTATTATAGCATTAATGATATGGACTGGCTTTTCTATTGAATTGCCTAGCAGGCCTGCAAAGTTTGAACCTTTCAGGATCTTTTTTTTACAAAATATTTGCATCAACCTTTTAGTGAGAATCATGGTTGTGCACTTTCTAAATGTTTTTAGTAGTGCAATAAGTCTTACATTACTTAGATTGTAATGCCATTTTTTGCTTTTTGGTATTGGATATATTTGTGAAACTTCCACTTTTTTGGTACAATGCCTGCCTTAATGAATATTTCTGCAAACTTCTTAAAAATTTCTTGTGCTTGTTTGCTAGCTGTCTGAATTAGCTTATATGTAATTCCTGTTATACTGAGTGCTGTGTTTTTCTTAAGCCCTGCAAGTATTTCTGATATTTTTCATTTGTGATATTCTAATTCAATTCATTATACCAGTTTGAATCTATTAACTTCTTGGGTTTGTGAATTTTTTTCTACCTCTTCTCTAACATTTCTTGATTGAAGTGTCTTGTTCTTAGCTGATTCCGAAAATGGTCTTTTGTTTTTTCCAAAATTATTAGTGGTTCTGTAAACAATTTCCTTTGACCATCTATTTTCTCAATTATTTTGTCAATTTGTATTTTTTTGCAAGGTTTGTCTAGCAAACTATTTATCATTTTTCCTTGATCATTTCTGATCATTTGACATCTTTTTTCTATAAAGTCTTTTATTTCCTTTTGTTATAAGGCCTCGATCTTGCTTGTTCTTCTTGTATATAGTATATTCATCACCCTTTTAAATCTTTTATCAACTCTTGTAACCATTCACTTTGAGTTAAATCTATATTGTTTTTTGTTAGTAGTTAATATAATGCAATTATTCATTTAGTTCTTCTATATTGTCTTTTGTTAATCTGACTCTAATTTTAATTTTTTCTATACTGATCCATCTTTCTAGTTGAGTCAGAATCTTTGATAGTTTTGCTTCTTTTACTTTCTTTTTCTTGTTTTCTGATTATTAAATATTCTTTTTATTGGTAGTTTCTTCTTTGCTGTTAATTGAATTCTGTTGCAAAGAATGTCTCACCAATCATCTAGTCTGTTTTGTAGGCTGCTTCTGCAATGTTTTGACTGTCTAAGTTTTGTGAAATTGATTTTAATTCTTGTAATTGAATTCTTTTCCTCAGCTGAAGATCTAGTTCAACTTTGTAGTTTTCTATATCCTTTTTGGTTGCTTTATCTCACAAGATGATGGTCCTTTATTGCTTTAATCTTTTGATTTCTGCTGAATTGTAAGGTTCAATTAAATGTTCTAAATTGATTTTTGCTATTACTAAACTGTAATCACTTTTTGTGTAAACATTCATCTCTTGTATTTCTGCATTGAATAGTTCATTTGCTAGTTCTTCTATAATTCAAATTTGATCGATTCTTGATTCTAAACCTCTACCTGCCCATGAAAATTCTTTTTTCTTTGGATTTACTAGTCTGTAAGCATCTCTAAAGTCTTGTCTTGTTAGCTACTTGAGTAATAAATTTTGCTTAATTGTTTTTGCTTTTGGACTTTCTGACCTATCTAATTTTGAATCGATTACACTATTTTTTTATTTTTTTTTTGGTATTAAGGTAAGGCTTTGCTTATATCTTTATTAGTAATTTTAGTTGTACATATTAATATACTATATACTAAGATATACTAAGATTGT
>CAJVQA010006214.1:0-15156 GCA_910591915.1 Cetraspora pellucida
CGTGTGACCTTGGATCGGGTCAGGATCGTCGCTTCGATTCGGTCACCTGTGACCCCGAAAATCGGGCTCACAATAGTTAGAGAAATACTATGATTAGCATAAATTTTTCTTTTTTTTTTTTTTTTAAACGCGAAATGGCGTACTTTGATTAGCATAAATTTAATAACCTTTTTTAAACCACAATTAACAATTTAATAAGCTATATATGTAAGATATCATGATATATATATAGATTCCTGATGAAACCATTTTCGCCATTGATAAATTGATGAATCATAAGCTTAGTCATTGACAAATTGACGAAACTGTTTAAATGATTTTGTTAGGTCATGTTTGTTCGTCAGATTTCATTAGTGGAAGCAAGAAGAGTATTTTATATTCAAAATGCTATCATTTTTGTTACATGTTTCTAGTATAATGCTGTACATTCTAGGTCACTAAAAGTCGTGAAGGATATTATAAGATATTTTAGTCCATGCCGTACAGCAATAAACTTAGGTTCAATACCAATACCAATATTTAAACTTCAAACTAACGAAATTTAAGTTGCAATGATTTCTATCTTTAACTATTTAAATTTTACAATATTTGACATATTATAAGTCAACATTACAATTATTTTCTCGAAAATTAATATTAGCATATTGATAAATAATTGTAACTAATAATCATAATAAGAAATACTTACATATGTATAGTATTTAAAATCTCAATAATAAAATGGTTTTTTTAAAAAAATGCTAAATCATAGCTTATACTTTATTAGTTTTTGCATTAATATTACATATATAGTACATACATTTGTGCCACTATATTACTTTTAGCTATATAGTCACCCAATGTGACATTACATTTAAACTTTCTTATGTTTTTCATTGTTACTAGCTACTGGTAAGGCTATAATCACCTTGTATTATAATTTTTTTATTACTCAATCTAAATATAAGTGTCATTAAGAGAAAACTGAATTCTAAAAGTTCAAGTTATTAAAATCTTTGGTAATTCATCATGATAATAGTAATCTGTACTTTCAAGATTTGAGTTTTCTCTTGAGATCACTTATATAACCCATCTGTTTACTTTTTTTAGTAACTGTTTCTTTTCTCAAATTGTTTGATTCTTATAGTTTTTTATTTTTGTTATTATTAATTTGGTATACATAGTCTTATATACTTTCTGGTATTCTATTAGCATAATTAAAATTTTGATTTTATTAATTCACAATCTGTAATCTTCAAATATCACAATATTTGCTTATCAGCATCTAAACTCTTTCATACCTACATCTCATATTTTTTTATTTGGTAAACTCTTATCAACTTCATTAACTCATACAATATTCAGTTTATTCTTTACAAAGTTACTATATATCAAGATAACCTATTTAATAATCTTACTAACTGTCTTGATTATAGTTATTAAATATTATTATTTTTAATATTTTTAAGTAACAATCCTTACAACTCTGCCTATACTTTATATATTAATCAATTTCTATTAAGATTCTTATTCAATATTCTATTTGTATTATCTGTTAAGCTTATATTTTAAGACTTTAAACATTTCAATATCATTTTCAATAATAGTTTATTATTGCATCTAATATTAACTAAAAAATCATTTAGCTTTATATTAATAATAATCAAAAAGTTTCTAACTTTATTTATAACTTTTATTTCTTTATTTTAAAAACCTTTTATATTAAAATTCTTTTAAAAGAATTATTTATTTTTCATATTCTTCATAAATATAATTCTTTTTACTCTTCTCTCTGTTATTAATACAATAAAACTAGTTCTTTATTATACTAACTTCTTTGTTTTTCTATTTAAATAATTTACTACTTAATCTCTAATTTTCTTAATTGTATCTTAAATACAACTGTTTTTAATATATCTAATAATCTTGTTTCTAATTTATATCAAGAAATTCTTATACTTAATAGTTTTAAAGTATATAACTTTTCTTATATATTATTTTTATTTTTACTTTATCTGGCTTAGTTCCTATTAACCTTATTTCTACTATTCATAATGCTTTTATTCCTTATTATATTGCTACTTTTCTTTTTATTAAATTTAAACAACAAATATATAAACAAATATAGATCTTATATTGTATTTTATATTTTATATAGTTTTAAATTACATTTTCTACTAACATAACTTATAGTTATTCTTTTAGTTTACCTTCATCTTCTATTTTAATACTAAAAATTATTACTAAAATTAATCTTTGAACTATCTAATAGATTAAATATCATATTTCTCTCTTATATATTATTACTAATATTTAAATCTAGATGAACCTTGGCCATTCTTATAAGTTTAGATTGCAGATTATATATATGAGTCTTTATTCTTTATATGTAATTTAAAAGCAAGCTTTTTTTTATAAAAATTTTAATTGAATTTCAATAAAATTAAAGCCATAGCCTTATAATTAATATTTAAAAAAAATAAAAAAAAAGATTAGATTTATTGGGTTTTAGATTAATATTATTATTATTTTTTTATTTTTTATTTTTTTTTAAATAAGTGATTAATGTTCAGTCAAATTAGCAATTTTTATTAATTAGTAATATTTTATATACATATATAGTTTATAAAAATATAACTAGTTATATGTATAACTTTAATTATTATTTATTTAAAGATTTTACTTTAAGGTTATCTATTATTTGTTATATTTGATTTTTACTTGTGAATATCTTATTTAAACTCTCTGACTTACCTAATTAATATCTGAATAACTTTAATTATTTTACTTTAAGATCAAATAATTTTGTTATTACCTCCTATTGAGAATTATCCAAGTTCAGTTTTATTACTTTTATACTAATATCTAGGATAACAAACTTTGTTATTCAACAATAAGATACAAAAGTTTTTTTGTTAATTTATCTATTTATTTTACAGATCTTAAAAAAGTTATTTTTTTACAAAGTTTACTAAATATTAGTACTATTTTATAGCATATTCTTAGTATTTAATATACTTTTGTCTTTGTTCTCTAATTTTTAATTCAAATAGTTTATATAGAACTATAAACAGTTCTTTAGTATATTAGATCAATTTAATATCTTTTTTTTTTTAGTTTTCTTAGTTAAAAATTTGGCAGCTTGGTTAGTAACAACTCTATCTAAAGGTTTTATTTATTCAGTTTTTTTATATTAATATATATTTCTTAGATCTAGTCTTTACAATAACAGTGTTAAAGATTTGTATTACCTTTTTAATTGGTTTTCTTAAATAAGTTTTATGTTTCTAATTTCAATAAATTTACATAATTACAAAGACTTATCTTAGATTTGCATTGCCCAATAGTAGTTTGTATTTTTCTATATAACCAATTACTTAAATAATCTATAACTTGCCAATTATACTAGTATAATTATCATTACATATCTTAACTTAATTATTAGAAACAGTTGTTATAATACAAGTAAAAATTCAAATTTTTATTATTAGTAAGTTTTAAACTTTTAATATATTATTTGGAGAGGTAAAAACTTGTTTGCTTTACTAAGTCATTATACTCTGAGTTTTAGATTATTAATCTATAGTTTGTCTTATTTTTTTTTTAGTAATACTCACATAGTTAGTTTAGTTTATGCTTAATTATATATATTTTTTGCAGATTTTTTTATAAGTATATTGCTAATTATGTACATTATACTACCAGTTTTGTGTTATAAAAAGGTCTAGAATCTTGAATTATTGTATACAAGTATATTTAAATTCATATTAATTTACTAATAATTATTTTAAAGACATTATATTTTACCAATAATCACTTTATTAATAAGCTTATTCTACAAATAATTAATTTACTAACAATTAATTTACTAACAAGTTTGTTTTACTAACAAGCTAAATTTTATTTATATAAAGATTATTAATAATTACTTCATTGACATAATAAATTTACTAACATATTCAATTAATTAACACTAAAATTCATTGATACTACATTTTACTAACAATTAAAAACAATTTACAATAAAATTTAATAATATATAACTATAATATATATATTATATTACTAACATAAAGAGATGATTAAAATTAGTATTTAGTAAAGAATTTAGTTATTTATACAAAAAAAAAAATAAAACATAATACTTGTCTGACTAAAATTATTAATAAAAAAAATATGTTAGTATTTAGTAAAAAATTGTGTTATTTATGTAAGAAGAAAAAAAGAATAATTAAAGTTAATACAGTCAAACCTCTTTATAATTACACTCTAGGTTTTAAGAATTTAGTACTTATAGAAAGTTTGTGCTTATATAGAGATTAAATTTTATAAGTATTATATAAGTTAGTTTTAAAAATTTATATAGTTATAAACAAATGTGACTATAGAGAAATTGACTATAGAGAATTGTAATATTTATGTAAAAAAAATATAATATGATATTTGACTTGATTTAAATTATCAATACTAGTATTCAGTAAAGAATTATGTTATTTATATAAAAAAAAATATTAGAGTTAATATTCAATAATGAATTGTGATATTTATACAAAAAAAATAATACAATATTTAATTTGATTCAAATTATTAATGCTAGTATTCAGTAAAGAATTATGTTATTTATATAAAAAGAAAAGTTAGAATTAATATTTAGTAAAGATTGTGATATTTATGCAAAAATAACATGTCATAATACTTAACCTGATTCAACTTATTAATAAAAAAGAGAATAGTATTAGTATTTAATAAATAATTGTATTATTTATTTAAAAAAATTTAAAGTTAATATTTAGTAAAAATTATAATATTTATATAAAAAAACATAAGTAATACTTGAACTAATTTAAATTATTAATGCTAGTATCTAGTAAGGAATTATATTATTATATAAAAAATAAAGAACTATTAGAATAAATATTCAGTAAAGACTTGTGTTATTTATGTAAAAAAAATAAAGACTAGAATTAATATTAAGCAAAGAATTATGATAATACCTTTACATAATTTGTTTTGTGTTTGTTTTTATAAGTTTTTTAATTTTATTTATTATATTTATATGTATTTTGATAATAAAACAACAAAAAAATTTTTATTAAATAAATTGTGCTAAGTATCAATAAATAAAAATTTTAATAACTACAGTTATTTATTAAAAATTAATAATTAGCCTACTGCAATTTATAATAATTTTTTTTAACTATTTCAGGTGCTCTGTAATTTTTTTAATAGTTTTATATATCTTAGAATTTATTGCATATTTTTAAATTATAAGTTAATATTATTACAAAATAGTAATATAGTAAAATAATTATGTTGTCAACCTTTAAGTAGCAGGTCTAGAGTTCAAATTTTAGTATTAACAAAAATTTAAAATTCTTTCTGTATTATAGTTACCTGTTTTTTGCAATTAGTTAAAATCAGATATCTTTTATTTATGTTATACCAGTATAACTAAAAGGTCATATAATATTTATATAATAGTTGTACTTATATAAAAAAATACAAACTGGTACCAGATAGTATAAACCTATAATAAGTCCTCATGGCTGTATAAATTACTAAAACTAAGAAGACAAAAGCTTACTTAAAAGATCTAAATAAAGAACTAATTTGAGCTTTTAACAGTACTATTATAAAATCTAAATCTATAAAATAAAGTTAAAATTTGTAAAGTTGATAAAGATACAGTCTTTAGAAAGAGGCAGTTATAATCAGCCAAGCTGCAAAGATCTGTTTTAAAAAAAAGATTACATATTACAGAACATGTAAACTAGAGATATAGTTGTATTTATTGTTTCAGACTATCTGAATTTGGAACTTAGTAGAACTTGAATTTAATATTAAAGTAGTATAGATATGCTATAAAATATGTATTAAAGTTAGAATAAATTCTACAAGAACATAATAATTCTACAAGAACATAATAATTTAATAGTACATTTTAATTACAAGCATTAGTTTTAGCTATAACATTACTAGATTAGTTGTAGAATAGAATACAAGATCAAAGTTTCTCTATAAAAGTAAATTGCTTTAAAAAGTTAGTAATTATAATATATTTTTATTGGTATCAACTAGGGTCATTAATAAATATAAGTAGACAAGTAGATATAAGAACTAGTGTGTTTAAATAGAGAACTTACAAGCAGGTTTTAAGTATATCAGCTAGTATAGAACTTTTAGATAAACTACTTAAATTAGATAATAACTAAAGTTGTATGAGTAACTAGTTGTATACTTTTTTTATAATTGCACTCTTTAGTTGTAATTATTGTTGTCACAGGACTATTTTGAATATAAGTTTAAACATTTTTGTACATTTTTGTACATTTTTAAAAAATAAATAAATTAAATTTGCTTAAAATTTATTAAATATCCTATTTTAACTTTTTAAATAAAAATATTTAGAATAAAATGTCAACTCTTTTTGCAGATTACTTATACCAAATTTTGCTAAAAACATTTAATTATTACTGCTTATTTTACTAAGTTAACCTTACTTGTATCTTAAGTAAAGTTGCTTAGCACACTTTTCTTCTGCTCCTAGACAGCCAAGTTTTAAGCTTCAACAATACCTGACTATTGAGAAAAGTTACAAAAACTAACTTTTTGGTTTTTGCTTATTTTCTTAAAACTTTATTAATTAAATATATTTTGCTCATTATTCATTATTTACTCAGCTTATTATTACAAACATTTTGATATATATTTTATTTAAAATGGATAAAACTCATTAAGTTATCTTCAAAAGGCAAAACTTAAAACTTGTTTTTTGAAGGTTTTTTCATAGACAATTTAGAAAAATTTGCAGAGTGCTTTGAAAATTTTGCTTTTTTGGTACCCATTAAAATTTTCTAAATATCCAATTACCTTTTCTAACAACCTTGCACTTTTCAGATTTCTTTTAACTAAGCAAGAAATTACAAAACAAGAAAATTATTCCAAAAAACCTAGTTTTGAAAACTTTTGTGTAATCTAATTTTAGTTATTATTATAGGTAAATAAGGTTATTCAAGCTGCATTAGCCATATAAATCACAGTAACATTTCTACAAAATACATATTACTCTTGTAGTAATATTATTATCTCAAAAAACAAAAAACTTCAAATAATTTTAAATAAAATAAAATTACAGTATACCAACTTTTATAACTGCTAACCCTAATTCTGTTGACTTTGACTATTTTTATAAGAACTTTTCTAAAAGTTTTGGCATTGGTGTCTATGAATAAACTCTACTAACTTCTCATCCAATTCTTATTGGCAAAGAATCTAACAACTGTTTTAATATTGAGCTTAGAGGTAACAGTAAATGTTGTCACTATTTTAAAGCTCCTACAACTAGCAGTGTAATTACTTGCCTCTGTGACAAGTTCCATACCAACTTCATCTCTCAAAAAAACTTAACCTATGAACAAAACTTAACTAGACAAACTACAAAAAAATCAAAAGACAGAAAATAACTTGCAAATACTATTACAAATTCTACAGAATTTATTCTACTATCTCCTATCTCATCTTCTTTACTATCTACTTATCAACACATCTGCCCTATTTGTAATCAACTTATTACTTGTAAACTAACTAATAACAACTATTATTTAGCAAATGATGCCTTGTTTTTTAATAACAAACTATATTACAAATTTTGTATTAAAAACTAACTTAATTTCCAACAAGGTTTTTTTAAAAAAACTCAATAAAGATCTCTTAGCAATACTATCTTATTTATTAATAAATTCAACAAACACTTACCAATTAACAATCTCAAAACCCAAGTACTAAACTATAAACTCAAAACCCACTTACTTTTTAACTTGATTCTCTTACACTACTTAATGATAACCAAAACAATAGAGATAAAGATATGGATATTGATAATACTACAACAACTAAAAAATAATAACAACAACATCATTATCAACAACAACAACAATAACAACAACAGAAGCAGCAACATTCTCAACAAAACTAACCTCTATTTTTTAATACTAAAACTAAAGTCAATCCAACATTTGACTGGTTAAGCAACTTCCCTATTATAACTAAAATAGAAACCAACACTAAATTACAAAGTTAATTATCCTAAGATCTGTTCAATTTTCTCAAACAACATTTCTTTAACTTTTATTCAGGAAAAGAGATTAAACCTGTTACTGAAAACAAAAAAGCTTTTATAGCTAGCTTCTATTATATTATTCATTAAACAGCTAGAGCCAAACCCAAATTTCTCTCTAATATTATCATTAAATCCAATTCTGAAATTGATCAAAAAGCTACAATTCTTTTTGATGTTTTTGAAGGAAGTCTCAAAAAACTTATTCTCAAATTTATTACTATTTATTTATCAAACTTAATTACCTTGAAATTTTTGCATCTCCTGTTACTGTTTTTCTATATAAAATACAAACTGACTACAATTCTGTATTAATCTTGCCAGAATATATTTATATCTTTCTAACAATTACCAAGCCATTAACTATATAAAATTTGTAGAAAACATTAAACTAAGACCCAAAAGGTTTACTGTTAGCTTATTTTTAAAAGAAACAGACAAAAAAACCAAATACTTAACAATTAAAATAGACAACAGATTTAATATTCACCTTCTTTTTAATATTTTTAAAACTCTTTTCTTTGAAAAATATAATATTCTATTCCTTAACAACTATTTAGATCATTTTAATGAATGGTTTAAAATTTTTTTTTTATATATAATCATTAATTTACTGAACTTCTTAATAAAACCAAAGTTAAAAATACATTAAGATTCCAATTCTGACAACAATTTTTTAAACATTTCAAAGAACTTCTTCTTAATGAAATTCTTTTCACAGAACTTTATAATCTTTAAGAACAATATAATGAAGCTATTCAACATACCAACTATCACATCTATATTTGTACTAATTCAGATTGCATACATCTTGATAAAACCAAACTTAAAGCAAATGAAAAATCAAAAGAAACCATACCTTATACCAACTATTTAGACTATCAATATTTATACAACTATAATAGTCTTCTTAAAGAAACAATTAACAAATCCTAATTAGAATATTCCAAAACAGAAAGTGAAATTTGGAAACAATCTAAAATTAACTCCTTAATCTTTTACATTAATGGTAAACATGAAGCTACTTTAAAAAACAAATATTTACACAATTTCTTGATGACCTTGGCACAAAAGCTGAAGAATTTATTTGCTCAAATAATTTAATTAAGCCAATCCTAAATGAAAAAGCTATTACTTTTATCAATATCTTAAAATCTACAATGATACTGCTATACAAAATTATAACCCTAACCAACTTAGTTAACAGCAAAGTATTAACTTTCTTACAACCAAAATTATTGATACAAATTTCTTAGCTCAGGTTATTACTTACTTTGATATTAGTGACACTTCTATAAACTTTTCAGAAATTATTAATCACTTTCAAGAAAAGATATATGTTAAGGCAAAACAATTCTACAAAACAAATTTAACTTACAATTTCAAGAACCAACTATTCTAAAAGATTCATTCTTTCTTACAAACACTTCTTTTTAATGAATTTTTCTGTAGGTCATATTAATACAGCCATCACTTTTAAGATTATAATGTTCTTCACTTCAAGTAGGCCATTCTTAAAAAAGAATGATGTAAGAGACAGGTGGTAAAGTCTATTTATGCAGAGAACCAAGTTCATAACAGCCAGACTTAATGTACAGAGTAGGCTATGGCATTCTTTGCAGCTATAAGAGCTAAGCATATGATAAACAAATCTACAGAGGAACCTTTTATCTCCTTGAACCCCATTGCATTATCTTACTTTAAGAAAACATCACAAGACTCATTATACAATACATTATTAGATTCAGATTTATGCTATAATAATGGTTAGCCCATCAAGGCCTACCCTTATTCTCATATTCACAAACTCTTTATTCTTTTCTTAAACACATACATCTTTATAATTATATACTACTTAATCTTTACAATTTTATACTGGCAATATCAATTAAACTAGACTATAGTGAGTGCTACATACACTTATTAAATGAACCAAAACTCTTATCTAACCACTTCATTTCACAATGATCTGGCTACAGATACTATCTATCAATACCTATTCATTCTAAATATTTCTCAATACTTAATAATGCACAGTATACTAAACTTATTCTTAAAAATAATACTTAAACTACACTTATACACAACTAGTAGAAACTGTCTTCTCTGGTTATAATAATACTATTATTGCCAATAAATAGTTTGGTTCTATAAAACTTCACATATGCTACAATAAATTTCTAGCCTATAACTACCTTCTACTACTTTCACAACTACAAACAATTATTTTCTTTCTACAATATATTCATAGTTTTGATTATTTACTAAGTAATGCTTATGACTATACTCTAATCATTTTTATTAAAAATAATTATAATAAAGCTTACATATATCTTTTATCTGAACCCAAACCCTTACCTAATTATTTTATTCTACCACTTCAGGCTATTTGGCATTATCTTAATATTTTACTAAAATTATATACAACAGAAGATGATCCTCCTAACTTAACAAATTAATATATTACATTAACACTAAACTCATCTTTTATATCTTCAATACTACTTCAACAAGCTTCATCTCTTCCCATTTCTTTATTTCTACTATCTCCATAAAGACTTTATACAAACCACTCATCTGACCTCTCACTCAACTTAAATATTGCAACTTACAATATCCAAGGCTTTAATAATCCAAAAAAGAAGCTCTTAATGAAAGAATATTGTCTTTAAAATAACCTACATATAATTAGTTTAACTGAAACTAAAATTGCAGAAACCAAAAACAAAAAGTTCTACAATAACTATCAATTTTCTTATTACTGATTAAACTGCTTTACATCTAAAGAAGAAACATGTATCATGATTAAAAATAACTTACAACCATATATTCATAACATTCTTAACCATTCTGATAGGGCTATTGCAATAAACCTCTTCTTTAAACATAACTACAAATTTTGAATAATCTCAACATATCTATTATTAATAAACAATCTTGCTTACCAACAAACTCAATCCTCTATTACTACATGGATACAACAAGCACTCCAGCTACAACTATACATAATTATTCTTAGTGATTTCAATTTATCAATTCAAACTACTATATCTAATGCAATTAAATATTAACTATTAAACTACTTACATAGTATTAATCTATATGACTTTGCAAATCATATAAATAATACTGATGCTACTTGGCAAAGTAGTAGATATAATAGCAGAATTAACTACATATGAACAAGTAAACACATAATTTTATTTCTTAACAAATTCTATATTGATAACTCATTACAGATTACTAATAGTGACCATCAAATACTCATAGCACAATAGACCTTTCTTTTTGCAATAAATAAACTCAGAAAGAAAAACAAATACAAATATAAAACCTTCAACTACAAAGCAATAACTAATAAAAAATAGAAAGATTTTTTAAACCAAATTAACTCTAATATGTACCAACACAAAATTTCTGCAGAAATAAATAATATAATATTATTAAAAAAATTCTGACACAAAATCTATGTTTGTATTATCAATGCAGCCCTACAACATATTCTTAACAAAAAACAAACAATTAAACATTCTTTTCACACCTTTAGCTCTAAAGCAACAGTTTTACACAAAGATCTTAAACTTATTGAAAACATTATTATAGAGTTAAAAACTTATTTAAACACAACCTTACTATCTCTGTACAAACTATAATTGATATCAACAGTATCAATCACAAACACAACTTTGATATTCTAAACCCATCTGAAAACCCTTTACTACTATTACAATGAATTGATAATGCTAAGAAAGCTTGAAAAGCTCTTTTTCATATACATAATATAGAAAATACTCAAAATCTTAAACAGCATATCAATACAGCTATTAATAACAGATATAAATGACTAATAATACAATCTACTAAAATAATAAATAGTATCTTTAATAGACATACAAATCCAGTACATTTTTACAATATTAAAACCAATAACAGTATTATAACTGATTTTACAGAAATACTTCAACATGTTCAAAAATGCTTTCAATACTAAACCCAACACCAACCTATTGATACTATGATATTTAATCAATATTAAACAAAAGAATACCAATCTAAACAGTCTATTAATTGCAACTAGTATGCTCTTCTACTCAAACCTATTTCTACAAAAAAAATAATACAAACAATGCAACAACTTCCAAATAACAAAGCCTGTAGGTCACTATAAATAAGCTATAAAATGCTTAAACACTGTAATTTAACAATATTACAGGCCATTATTTAATTATTTAACAAATGTTTTAATACTAACATGATATCTAAACAATAGAAAAACAACATAAATATATCCTATCTCAAAAAAGCCAACTTGGATAGCAACCTCAACAATACTCAACCCATTAGTCTAATTAAGCATACCAAAAAACTATATACAAAAATTATAACTAATTAGCTCTTTACTATTCTATTATCATATCCAATTCTCAGTTCTTACAAAATGTTGCACTACCTGATAATAGTACCAATACACCTTTATATATCCTAAACAACTTTATCAAAAATGCCAATAGCAATAAAAAACCAATATGGCTACATTTACAAGGTATGAGCAAAGCATATGATTTAATCTTTTAGAAAAATTACTGCATTGCATTAAACTTCTATAATCCATAATCTGCATAATAACTAATTTGCTCAAACTATGCTCCAATCAAATAATTACAAATTTTGAATTAACACTATCATACCTAGTAGAAGATGGCATTGATCAAAAAGAAACTATAACTCTCTTGCTATGGTAAATCTACTATAACTCTCTTATTAACTACATATACAAAAAATTTAAAGGATACACATTAACAGTTATATATTCAATTTCTTTATTTTCTGTAAAGTACCAAACAACTTATGCAAATACTTCTGTATTAGCATATATGAATAATATATTATAGTTAGCAGAATCTCAATAGCAACTACAAAATATCATTAATGTAGCATCTATATTTTACCAAATGGCAAATATTAAAGTAAATCCTCAAAAATCCAGTCTAATATCTAATACAAAATACACCTATCTTCACTTTTTTAAATTTAACTATTACAACATAACCATCTAACACACCTCTAAAATTTCTTGATTGCTGGTATACTGCAACTAACAAACAAGCTATCACAATCAAACTCATTCTACAAGAAACATTTGGTTTAACAAATATAGTTTAAACCAAACAAATAACAGACAAACAAGTTTCTTATATAATTAATAATGTCATTATTTTTATTATTGAATACCATATACATAATATAGTACTTTCTTAACATATATATAACAAAATTTTATCTAAATACAGTATCTTACTACTGCCAAAACAAATCTAAACTTGCACTCACTACTCCAACTAGTACCTTGCTGAACCATAATATATATAATATCAAAAACATATGAGATATTCAGTTACAACATCATATTACCAACTTTTTAATCTGACTAAACACAACAGATTTACTTGAAACTAATACACATATCTGATTACAACAATTACAAAATAACCTGTAGTCTATCACTAATATTTTACAACATTCACATCTACTAATAGATTGTCCAAATAAACATACAACAACATATCAAATAATTCTACTATTACAACATCTACAATTTACTATCTCTGCATACACAACATTATTACATATACTACAATATCTATATATATCAATTGAAAACATTCTTAAAACACACAAAGACTATAACAACTTCAAAAAATAATTATGAATTAAACACATTCTTTAACTTAAACAACTAATCTCATCTGATAACTCTATACTTTTAAATTAAAAACACATTTTACCAAGACTTAAACAAATCTTTACAGGATGCAAACCAAAATGGTTTACAATATTAGAAAACAAAACCATTACACATTTTCTTACTAGAAAACTTAACTCTAACCTAAGTCTTTTACAAACTAACTTCTTATTCTTCACAACTGAACATTACAATTCAAAATCAAAACCTTAATTTATTACTATTGATTACAATAGTAAACAACTAATAATAGAAAAGGCATGCAAATATAACTAAAACAACAACACTATATTCATTACACACTGGACAATCGAAGCAAATGCACCCAATACAAACCTCTATCTACTATTATTAGTCAATTGTATACTATGTATAGGATGTTTATATAACTTTAACAGAATACTTAACTACTGTACATTTGACATTTATGCCATTTTTCTACAAAATTTCTAGAAAGAAAACAACAAAATTCTACAAACAAGCTTAAGCTCAATGCAAATTATACAGATCTTGTATACTTAATTGCATTATGCAACCCTACTAGAATTTTTACACTCCTATTTATTACCTTATCACAAGGCCCAATCTCTCTTATTTTTTATACCAATTCATCTTCTATTAAATTACAACAAATTGCAAACCAAAATACCAAACATATCAACTTTACTTTTTATACTAATGTATCTGTTACCAATATTACTACTGATAGATGTTTAATTAATATTGGATAAATACAAATACATAACAATACTATTATTAAAACTTACTCTTCTTGAATTAAATTTTGAATATCATCATACAAACCTGAGCTAGTAGCTATTCTATCAGCTATATGCACATGCTCTCAGAATAGCAATATTCAAATCTATACTGATTCATAATCTGTAATTTCTAAGTTTCACAAAATTACTAACAACATAATACTACAATATAAACAATATTCTTATAACTACTGGCCAATATGGTATACAATTATTGATTTAATTAGAGTATATAATTCTTAATTAGAGAAATTGTATATTGATTTTTGAAAGATTAATAGTTAGTTCAAATAAAACTATCGAATAGTCAGTTGAGATAAATAGATTAGATAGAATATCAGCATCATCTAAGAGTATAATATGAATATTAGTCCATATTTAATTGATTCTACTTTGGCTGTTATTATGTAGATAAGAAAATGCTAAGTCTGAGAGATAAAAGAGTCTGTAGGTATCATATAGTTGAAGAGATTTAAGAAGTTTTTTTTTTTTTTTTTTTTTTTTTTTTTTTTTTAAATGCCAAATCGTAACCTATATTTTATTAGCTTTTTGCATTA
>CAJVQA010006215.1:0-15156 GCA_910591915.1 Cetraspora pellucida
GTGATGCTAAAATTTTTATGAAGATTTTGGCTAATAGGCTTAATGAAATATGTAAAGACCTGGTTCCAGACCATCAATATGGCTTCATTAAAAATAGAGTCATAACAGATACAGCACTAGATATTCTAACAGTTATAAGAAATTAGCAAGACAATACAAAGCAAAACTGGCTATTTCTAGTAGACTAACAAAAGGCATTTGATCACGTTAACTATAACTATCTCTCAGAAATATTAAAGAAAATGAATTTTAACTCCAAATTCATAAAGCTAATTAAAACCTTATTCACCAATCAAGAAGCACACATTACAGCTATAGGCAAGATTTCTGTACCTTTTAGAGTTGAAAGAGGAGTGTGACAAGGTGATCCTCTTTCGGCTCTTTTATACATTTTGACCTTTGATTCACTATTACAAAAACTGAACAGAGAACTTACGAGAATCCAGTTAGGAGATACAGCCTTTAAAGCTTCAGCTTATGCAGATAATCTCATACTGGGAATTGGTTCTAGAACAGATTGGGACATTATCAAAAGAAACTTCACTATATATGAAAGAGTCTCAAATACAAAAATCAACTAAAACAAATCTAAACTAATTCTACTTACAAATACAGCCCGAAGTCTTGAACTAGCAGGTAGAAAAAACCTCAAAACAATATCAGAACATGAAGCTATTACCATTCTGGACTATGAAGTTTATCCCAACGGTCTTCCAAAAAAGGACCTTTGGTCATCTATAATTAACAAACTTAAAAGCTCTTTTGAAAAGCTGGTGAACAGGAATCTCTTATTTAAAGGCAAAATTCTTTTAGCAAACTCCTTAATTTTGTCTCAAATTTGGTATACAGCATATCTACTTCCTCTAAGCAAAAAGCATACTGCAGAAATTAATAGCATAATATCTTTTTAGATCAAAAACAGATCTAAAATGCTTCCAAGATTTGTAGTATTTCAACAAGCACACAATGCTGCAGGGTTGCAGGCTCCAATAATAGGAGAAATGCTCAAGGTATGACTACTTTCTATATAGCTAAAGCTATTCTCAGAAAACCATTTCTGGGCTAGACTAGAAAGAAAAAAAATAAGTAACATATTAGAATTTAAATGAAACATATCAGTTTATACTGCCTTAAATACTGAGGTGATCAAAACTAAAACTTGGTACAAAAAATGGAAACCTTATCTATTTGTATAGAAAAAAGCTCAGGACAAAATAAACATCAGTCACAACTAGTCTTGAAGCAAAGAAGATCTATGCCTAAGAGACTTCAAAACTAATAAATTCTCAGTCAAGAAAATTTTAAATTTTTGGAAAACTTCACATCTAACTAACAATACTACTCAATTCCAAACACTCTTAACAAACAACAATTGGTTTTTTGTTAAACCAATAAATAACAAAAAAATGGATACATTCTGGAGAATATTTCACAAAATACTACCTTTAAGATATTGTTTAAAATATACAGACCCTTCAATTAACAGAAATTGTCCTTGGTGTTCAGACAAGCAACAAACAATAGATCATTTTGCTATTCATTGTAAGACCAGCAAAGAGGTCTGGAATAAAACGTATACTTTTTTACAAACTGTTATACAAGAAATATCCCCTTTCTCAATCAAAGAAATATTTGATACTAGTAACATTAAAGATCAACATCATCCACAAGCAATCTTTTGGTTGCACATCAACATGATATATGAAATTTGATGTTGTTATACATCAGCAATATAGAGAAACAATATATACACACCTACAATAATTCCCTCTATAGTAGCTAAGCATCTAGCTAATGAAATTAGAATATTGTTCAAAAATATTAGTAATGTTCCAAAGAAAATTAAGCTTTTTAAATGCTTAAAAAAACTGTAAATATTCTTTTATATTAGCAATAATTAATAACAAAAGACGCCATCTGCGTTTTTAAGCAGTTAGCTTAAAAAAAAAAAAAAAAAAAAAAAAAAAAACATATCTTATATTCAATAAGTATTTGCTAAGTATTTATATACTACTTAATAAGTATTTAATAAATACTTTGATAAACTTTAGCATATCAGTTTATAAGCTCCTTTATGATGTTTTTAGTATATACAGTAATATATTTTAAAAATTATGTATTTTGATTGGTTAACGTTAACATTAATTATCACGGGAGATCACAAAAAATCATTTTCTACAGAATTTTCGACATACTAAATTATTTACAATTTTGATTGTCAAAATCATTTTCGCCATTAAATTTACGCCAAGAGCAAAATATCTTTGATACTCATGTGTAGTAGTAGTAGTAGTAGTAGTAAAGTTTTTTCCGATTTAGCAATAGATGCACAGTTAAAATATTTGCTAGATAGAGAAACAGAACTACAGTTACAAATTGCTGAATTAACAGAAGAAATTGCACAACTAGAAGCTAAAATTATTAATAAGGATGGTCAAGACGGTAGTTTAACATGCAGTGGGAATGGAAAAAAGAGAGAGCGTGGAGATAATGCTGAAAAAAATGGTATTTGCCGTTTTTTTAGTATAAACCTTGATTTTTAATATGGTTAAAAAAAAAGGAAATTGAATAATAACTCATTTGAAAGGTAACTCTGATTAATAATTTAATCAAAATTTACGCGTTTTTTCGCGTTTATTCCTTAGATATTTGCTGGGAAGAGTTTGAAGCGCCAGAATGGTGTATTCCTATTAAAGCAGATGTGTTAACATTTGAATGGGATGTATGTATTAAGTACAATTGTTTCTAGTTAATTATTAAGCTTATAGCTCATTAAATTATTGAATCTCGATCATATATTGCATGACATTTCTAGCATTCAATAATTAATTCTAATTTTTTATTAACGTCAAAGGTATTCGCAAAAGAATGTCAATTTGATGTAATTCTAATGGACCCACCATGGCAATTGGCAACGCATGCCCCAACTCGTGGTGTAAATTGTTCACATCTTTTTTAATACCGTCAAAATCATATTGACCGGTTTATTTATGTCCGATCTTATATAATTTTCATCTAATTTATGTCACATTGCATTGTTTTGTACGTGATAGGTCGCAATCGCTTATCAACAGTTACCAGATATTTGTATCGAGGAGTTGCCCATACCGAAATTACAAAAAAATGGATTTTTATTTATATGGGTAATTAATAACAAATATTCCAAGGCTTTTGAAATGTTGAAAAAGTGGGGGTATACGTATGTACAATTTTGGAAAATTTTGTGATGGTGCGAAGTAGGCATATACGCGATAAAGACTTCATTGACGAAACATACAGTTTTGACAGATACTTTAGCGCGCATTTCGCGTGCTTCTGTTTTGTATCCCAATTTATATTGCATTACGACACTCTAACCTTCTTTTGATTCTGTATTAGATATTGTGATGATATTACATGGGTGAAGCAAACTGTAAATAGAAGAATGGCTAAAGGACATGGGTTCTATTTACAACATGCAAAAGAAACCTGTTTAATGGGAAGAAAAGTATAGTATTATCTATAAATCTTACAGATGTTCATTAATAAAATATGGATTCGTTTTTTTTCCTTTTTTAATTCGTTAAATTGATTTATGCCAATTTACCGATCATTAATTTTTGGGCCTGAATTAAACAGGGAAAGGATCCACCGGGATGTAAACATTCGATTTCTTCTGATGTAATATTTTCGGAAAGACGTGGTCAAAGTCAAAAACCTGAAGAATTATATCAGATGATTGAGGAATTAGTTCCAAATGGTATGCACGCTTATAGGTTAACTTTGAACGATATGGTTGACATATGTTTACTTCTCTTTATTATGAATGTTATTTCAGGAAACTATTTGGAAATATTTGGTAGGAAAAATAACTTACGCGATTATTGGGTAACTATTGGTAATGAATTATGAATCAATGGTAGTTTAGGTGTTTGTAAATGTTATTAGACTTATGTAATGAGAAAATCGGGTCTGCTGTAGTATGTTTGTAGTAGTAGTTTACAGGTAGAGGGTGTGATGTATTAATTATAACCATGCACTTTTGTGACTGTTACGCGAATGTATTGAATTGTATTAAGGAAGACTAGTTGTTTGGCCCGGGCATTGCCTCGGGTTTGAATTTTGTGTTAATATTAAAAATTAACAAATTTATTATCAATCAAATAGCTTTATTTAAACATTTAAAATAATTTTACTTTGTTTTTTTTTAGCTATAAAATTATCTGATTATTTAAGATAAATTTAGAAATTTTAATTTTTTTCATAAAATTTAGTCCATTTGATTCATCTTAGACGAATCGATGGTCTAAAAGTTATTTGATTTGTATATAAAAAATGTTTGACTATTCCTTTTTGATTCAAATTGTTTGATTAAACCTTTTTAATTTGCAAATGACTAAATTAATTTCCAAGAATCTATTAATTACAATGTTTGTAGTAAAAAAGAAAATAAATTGTGTAATTTTTTCTTACGTTATTATATTCTAAATCGTTTTAAGCAAATGTCCGAAGTTATCCGTTTGTCAATGTCAGAATTAATTGAGTCCTTGGGTTTAACACGCCCAATGTATATGCTGTGATAATAACATGTTACAAATTCTTATTAAGCTACATTACTGTAATATGTAATACATAGTAAACGTTTCAATTTTGTACGTCTTACTAAATTGGCTCACAGTTAAAACGATGCGAGATAACGTGCACAAAATTAGGTAACCACCAATCTGACAATTCATAGCTAAGGTGATGATGCCCATCATTTGCAAATACTTGTAATTTTAAAATATTGGTTTTTTTTTTTGCTTTTTTTTTTTTTTTGTTTATGATATGGTATACATGCAATAATAAATAGTAACATTTTTTTTTTAAAAAAAAATACAATTTTAATAGTTAATAGATAAACTAGTAGAGATTCAAAAAGGGATACTGTAACTGTAGTAACGACGACCACCAAAAAGGATTTGATATATGAATTTCCTACATAGAAAATCTAATTATATTCTAATTCACCAACATATCACTAATTCTACTAATTCTTCCAAAACACTAAAAAACCGAAACACAATCAAATAAGAACATCCATAAATCAATGGACAGAAACACGTGTTCTCTCATCTACCAATGAGCGAGCGAATTCATATCTAATTCACGACAAAAACAAAAAAAAATAGGACAGGTGTAAATATAATAGCGAATACTAAATATGTGAGATGTAAGCATTGAAAACATTGAGGGTTATAAAAACAAGGAAGGCTGATTATAAAATAAAAAAGTATACATTTCCAACAAATATATTTAATTAGTTAAAAAAAAAAAAAAAGGTCTACAGCACAATACATTTACGAGTCTTCTTAGTAACGGGTGGTTCCAAGGCTGCAACAATAGCCTCATCAAAAACATTTTTCAAACCCTTTTGAGTCAAAGCTGAACACTCAACATATTTAACGGCACCTAATTCTCGAGCAAGTCTCTCGCCTTGCTCTGAAGTTACAGGCCTCATTTTTTGTCGTGATAGCTTTTCAACCACCGATGGATCATCTCGCAAATCTATTTGAGTACCGACAATCAGGCATGGAATTCCTGGACAGTGATGATGAACCTCAGGGAACCATTTTTCTTTGACATTTTCGAAAGAAGCTGGTGAGGTTACAGAAAAACAGACCAAAAAGACATCTGTTTGGGGATATGAAAGAGGACGGAGACGATCGTAATCCTCTTGGCCTATTTATCCATTTTCATCAGTAATGCAACAGTTGAAAAATACCGATATAAAAATGATAACGTTATTAACGAAAGGATATGTATGATACAAAATAATTAAAGTATTTTAATAATTAATTTCAAAGAATCAGAATGACATAACTTCTCACTTTTTAAGGATACACACCAGCTGTATCAAACAAACCCAATGTGTACGGTTCATCGCCAATCATAACTGTGACGGCATAATTGTCAAAAACCTAGATAAAATTAAAACATTAAAACGATGAACGCTTACAAGATGCTAATAATTCAATCGTTTAATAACGCTTACCGTAGGAACGTATTCAGACGGAAATTTGTTTGTTGTGTAAGAGATTAAAAGACACGTCTACATCAGTAAATCCCAAAGACATAATGATATAATAATGAAATAAGAGTCATTAGCATAGTGGAATTAAAAAGTGATAAGATGCTTCAAATAATTATATTTTCTCTTCTCGAATGACTAATTAAATTTTCTTTTTACAATGTAATTTATACAATCTATAATAATATACGTTACTATATACGAATGTATTGCTTAAATGAGGTCGTTTCCAGATTTATTACCCGAAAACTTTACAATTTCGATCGACAAAACAAGAAATCGTAAGCACTACTCTTAAAAGAACGACTCTACTCGTTATGAAATAAGGTCGTAATTGATTAAAAACGAGGGTATGCTTATTGCTTACCTTGCCAACAGCACCATCACCGACAACGACACATTTTATTGTTTGCATGATTATTAAGTACTATAAAACAGATTAAGGACCAAACCAAGATTTAACGAGAACCCAAAGATAAAGACCTATAGGGAACCAAAAAAAAAAAAAAAAAAGAAAAAAAAAATTGAAGGGGATTAAAGGATAAGGAAGTAACGGAAATGGAGATAAAGAACACTATAGGTAATAGTGCTGAGGCTATATAAGTCCGAGAAGATATATAGGACTTTGAAGATTAATAATGATATGGCTGGTATTTTGCGTTTTGTCCTTCCTATGCTTATTATATTTGATAAACTCACATCTGCTTTGCAACCACCAAAAGCGCAGATTAAGACGATTTTTAGAATAAAGCCAAGGTTACTGAGTGAGGTTTCACGAAACTTTCAATTAATTGGTAGACTTGTACATTTTTAAGTCACGCACTCTAATCGAATTTATCAAAGTAAAAATATACTAAGCTGATAAACTACACTCCGAGATCATATGGCAAATGTAACACATTATTTACCATCAGTTATTACTTTTATTTTTAACCTAAAGATCATTACTATTATTGCTACTTCATAGGTCATTGATAAGTAAGATTATGGTTCTCTGTATCGACATTAAAGAAACAATGTTATCTTTAATTTAGTATGACATTGATTCTTTAGATGAAGGCTATGAATACTACGAGGTGAAACTGGTGAAATTTAATCTAACAGCCAATCAGATTGTAGATAGCCACCAGTTTCACCAGCATCTATATGCGTGCCTTGTACATATTTTTTTTTAGCAAATAAGTTTTTTTCTTGAAGATGATATCACGGGACATTAATTAGTGTTCCATATGATCATTTTCAAGGTAAAGACCTCAATTCTTTGTATAAATCAATCACGAGTTATCTTTGTTTAGTATCGTTAAGCAAAAGCTTTATATATAACGATAAGGTTATACAAATTGGCTTTCGAACAAGTCAACTATTTACTTTTTAAATTTTGATCTATTTATACTTTTTTTTAATTTTTTTTTTGTTATTTTGTATGTATATATATATTTATTTAATATGTATAGTAATTAAATGTTGTAGATTATAGATTGTTTTATTTATTTTGGCAGGTTTTGTTTTTTAAATATTAAAGGTAAGGTTATGTTTTTAACTTTATTAAAATTCAATTGAAGTTTTTATAAAGAAAAATTTGGTTTTAAATTACATATAAAGAATAAAGTCTCAGATATATAATCTGTAACTTAAACCTACAAGAGTGATCAAGACCTACCTAAATTTGAATATTAGTAATAATATAAGATAGAAGGATATGATATTTAATCTATTAAATAGTTCAAAGATCAATTTTAGTAATAATTTATAGTATTAAAATAGGAAATAAAAGTAGACTAGAAGAAGAACTATAAGTTTAGTTAATGAAAAATATTTTATTGGTTTAAATGAAGAAGAAATTTGATAGAAAAAAAGTAACAATACAATAAGAAATAGAAGCATTATAAATAATAAAAATAAAATCAATAAGAATTAATCCAGATAAAGTAAAAGTAAGAGATAGTATATATAAAAGTTGTACAATTTGAAACTGTTAAATATAAAAATTTTTTTATATAAATTAGAGACAAAATTAACAAACATATCAAAATTCATTGTATTTAAAATACAATTAAGAGAATTAAAACTAAGTAATAGATAGTTTAGATAAAAGAGCAAGTAACCTAATATAGTGAAAAACTAATTTAATTGCATTAATAATAAAAAGAAGAGTAAGATAATTATATTTGCAGGAACAACAACTCTCCTCTGCAGATCCCTTAATCAAAATCAATGAGAAGCAAAACAAGAAAAATATCACAAAACATACTAAGAAGCAACACTAAGACCCTTAGTAGAAAAGAAAGAGCAACAAAATTTACATCTAGCTAATAGAACAAAATACAAATAGAAATAGCATAGAAACAACAAAGCTTGGAAAAATAAAATTTTTTACCAAAAACAAAAAATTTTTTGTAAATTTTGGAAATTCTTGTAACCCTTTTGCACAGATCAATTAGGTCATATGAAAAGTATAACAAAACAAATAAAGTAAACAAACAAACATACGTATGAAAATAACCTAACAAAGTAAACACATGATATAGTAACAGTTGCATCAAACCAACTGACAAATAAAATAACAACAATCAGTATAGGAGGTAACATATACAAAGTAAGATCTGAGAATTTATTAGAAAAGGTATTAAAAGATCAACAGCACAAAGTTTGCAGAGAGTTGGCAATGTGAAGTTTATTAAAACACTAAAAACAACAGATATTATAGAAACAAGAATAGACAGATATACAGTATTACTGTTCACAGCAGATGTAGCAGACATAGCAGCAGTAAGAATATTAAATGAAATCATCACATGGGTGAACAAAAAAAGTAAATTGATAAATTTTAGCTTTAAGATAGAGGATAGCTTACAACAGCAGAGAAAAAGAAAAGCAAAAAATACAAGACAGCCAGAAGAGATAGTTGAAACAAAAGAAAATAAAAAAAGGGTAGAATCAAAAGAACTCAAAAAATATGAAGCAGATAAGGAACAGGTAATAATAGAAAAAGAACAAAGATATACAGCATAGGAACAAGATATAAAGGAGGTAAGAAGAAATAAAAAGACTTCACAACATAATTCAAGCCTAATAGAAGCAGAAGAAAAAAAAGAAAACAAAGAAGAAGACTTAATGATACTACAAGAAGACGCAATAGAAGTGTCATTAAAACAAAGCATCTAGGCACCAAACAACAGACTATGTAACAATGAAACATCAGTAATAGCAAGAATTCCTGCCTATAATATTCTAAGTAGAACAAAGTTAGAGAGAACAGGCATGTAAAATGGATACTTAACACAAATAAACATATTACAAAAATTGAAGAAGCCTTTGTGAAAGGCAACAGTTGGATCGAAGTATCATTTGACTGTGAAAAAGGAAGAGAAGAAGCAATTAATCAGATAAAGCGAAAAGGTGAAGATTGGTTTAATTTGATTCCAGTTGAAACACGAAACCAAGTGAAAAGTAAAAAAGAACAAAAAGAAGCAACAGACAAGCATAGAGTAAAGAATAAACAACAGAAAGGAAGTGAAAGACCTGAAGACCTTAAATGAAAAAAGCCTAAACAAAAAGAAATACAGCAAAGCAAAGTAAAAAAGCAAAATAAGACTAAAACAGAAGCAGAAAGACTGCAAATAGAAGAATTAGAAGAAGCAGAAACAATAAGATACCTAACAATTTGGGACTTACCATCAGACATCAATAAAAAAGAATTGAAATATATGTGTAGAAGTATGAGAAATATGCATATAATACAAATTAAAAAATCACAATATAAAGCACTAGCAGTTGTAGCAGCAGATTGTGAAGAAAAAAAAGACATTATCTCTTGGCAACAATAAATTAGTAAGAGTAACAGAAGAAAATAAAGACTATATGCAAAGAGAGAAACAAAGCTGTTTTATAGCAAAGTTATTAGACATCTCTAAAGAAGCATCAGAAGTGCTTTTATTAAGATGTTTAAGAAATAAGAGAGCAAAGGCAGTATACATACCATTTAACAGAAATGGAAATTAGAAAAAGTTTGCAATAATTACTTTGCAAATGCTCAAGAAGCAAAGGCAGCTCAAACAATACCAATATGGTATAATAACCATCAAGTAAGATGGAAAAATCCTAAAAGAAGGAAAACTTAAAAAAGAGAAGAATTAAGAGGTAAAAGACAAGAAAGATCAAAGTCAAGCAATAAGAGACAGTTGAATTACAGAAGACAAGAGGCATCAAGAGTTAGATATACAAGACCCAAAACACCTATTAAGAGATATGGAGAAATGAAAAGTAACCTGCAGTTACAAAATATAAAAGCATAGTTAGGGAACAAAAACACAGATATAAAGAAAAAGGCAGTAATAGCAAAGGAAAAGAAGGCCAAAACAAATATATTAGATCAAGGAAGAATATTACCAGTAGAAGATGTCTTGTTTCAAATATTAGAAAGACTAGATAGAATAGAAGAAATGCAGCTAGAAGTGAGTGGAGATTTAGCTAACTGCTCCTAAAGGCACCTTAGTTGAGCTTAGGAATACAGATAAGAAGATTGAAGTCTTTCTGCAAAAGGAAAGAAGAATGTTTGAGAAAAAAGAAAGAGAAGCATCCTATTATTTGAAAAAAAGAAAAAAAAAGATAATTAAAAAAACTGACAATACAGAAATAAGACAAGAACAATTAAAAAGAAGATGAAAAGAGAAAAGAAAAGAAATCAAAATAGCATGTTATAATATCAATAGTTTGAAGACCAAAGGTTGAAAACTTGAGAACCTGTTAAATTGGGCAGAAGAAAAAGAAATTGAAATATTGGGAATTACAGAATTGAATATTGTTGAAAGAGAAGAAAGATTTTTAGTATATACAGCAAACAAAAAGTATATAGAATATTGGACAAATGTAACAGAAAACAAGAAAAAAAGGTCAGATGTAGGAATTCTAATAGAAAAACAATGGGAAAAGCATGTAGGTGCTGTCAAAAGAGTAAATGAATACATGATAGAGATTACACTATACTTCAAGCAATTTGAGCTAGTGGTAATAGGAATTTATATACTGTCAAGTAACAAGACAATGAGAAGATTCATTTAGCAAAAAATTGTAGAAAGGGTTACTAAACAAAAAAGACAAATACAATTTGTGATTATAGATGACTTTAATTATATAGTAAACAATATAATAGACAGACAACACTCACAATCAGCAAATTTTAAAAAATTACCAATCTTTAATTAGATAAAAAAGCAAAGTTTTATAGATATATATAGAAATATGCATTCAACAAGCCAAGAATACACATGATTAAACAAGAAAGCTGCAACAAGAATTAACTATATTTAGGTATCAGAAGAATTAGCTCTGGGTTTGCAAAAGGCAAACATTGAGAAAACAGAAAAAATAACAGAAAGTGATCATAAAATAATAACTACAGAAATATAGATCAAATATATGATAGAAAAAAATGATAAAGCAGAAATTAAAAAGAAAGAACAATCAAGAACACTATATTTATATGATCAGGCAAAGACTGAGAATTGGGAAAATTACACACAAGAACTATAAAGGTGACTAGAGACAAAAAAAAGCCTTAAAAATATTTGAACAAAAGTACAAGATAAGAAAGAACAATTAAACAAAATAAACAGTATATAGGATACAATAGAAGAGGCAATTATTATCACAACAAATAAGCATATACTCAAGAAAAGAGTATACAATACAATGGCAAATAGAAGAACTAGTCAGAAAGCACAATAATAAGAAAAAGATATCATAAAGCTGCAAAGATTAATAAAATATGCAAAGGCAAGAAGAGACCAAGAAGTAACAGAAAAAGAAAGAATTGAAACAAATAAGCAATTAAAAGCACTAAGCAACAAGATAGAAGCAAAACTGCCAAAACTACAAAGGCACTAGTCGCAGGCCTGAATAGAAGACATGAAAGATTGGCAGAAGATCCTATAAGAGAAGAAAAAAAAGAACTGAAAACAAATACAAAGAAGGCAAATAGAAGAAAATATAGATAAATGATGTGAAATGATCAAAACAGACCAAAAAAAAATGCTTGCCAGTTTTCTAAATAAGTTATACAAGAAGATTTTGTTTGATAAGCTTATTAAGCAAGCAAAAAAGAAGACATATCTAATAACAAAGCCAGAAGAGACTAAGATAAATGTAGCAAAACATTATAAGTTGCAGTTTAGAAAAAGAAATACCAAACTGAAAACAATGACAGAAAAGTGAAAAGAGATATACAAACTAAGAGAAGACATTAAAGAGAAATGGTATGCAGAACTTGAAGGAAAAATCAAAGCAGAAGAATGAAAAGAAACACTAAGAGAGTAAAGACAGGAACAGCTCCTGGTATCTCAGGTATAAGCTACATACTAATTAAAAGAGCAGGAGTGAAAACACAAAAAATCTTCAGAAGCTTTGCAGACTTATACTTAGAAAAAAAAAAAATTTCAATAAAGTAGAAAATAGCACAAGTTTATCCAATACCAAAAGATATAGAATGAAGATATAGTTTAAACAACATCTGCTCAATAGCACTAATTGAAATCTTTAGAAAGATTGTTACAAAGGTAATAACAAAAAGGCTTGCCAAAATATTTATAGAAAGAGAAATACTTAAAGGACCAAACTTCACAGGCCTTTCAGGAAACTCAACAGAACAACCAGTACAGATTTTAAACATGATAATAGAGAAAGCAAAAGAAAAAGATAAAGAAATATGAATACTGTTACAAGATATGAAAAAAGCTTTTGACTCAGTTCCTCTCAAAAGTCTTGAACTAGCATTGCAAAAAATTAAAATACCCAAAAGAACAATTAAATATATACTAAAGCTTTTTCATAAGAGACAATTAAGAATAATTACAGCCTATGATCTAACAGAAGAACTGACAGCAGAAGATGGAATAAACCAAGATGAGGTAATCTTACTACTAATATGGTGTCTCTTTTATGACCCATTACTAGAAAGAATCCAAGAAGATAAAAGATTAGGATATACAATTGAGCAACAAATACAAAAAGGTATACAATGCAACAATATTACAAAATATTGTCAGACAGCAATCACATATTCAGATGATACAACATGGATTACAAACAGTAAAAAGCAATTATTGAAGATTCTAGAGATAGCTGAAGAGTTCTTTAAAATGAACAATATAGAAATAAATGGATTAAAGTCAAAACTAATAATAATAAACACAAAAATTGAAAAAGAGGAAAGAGCAGTAATATATAGGAAAAGCAAGATAGTAGAAGAACAAAAACATAAAATAGTTCATTCATTAGAAATATGGTTAAACAACAAAATGCAAGAAGTGCAAGTAAAGAAGAAGGCAAAAGGAATAGTAAGCCAGACAATAAGAGATTTAAAGTACAAAAAGATGATGATAAGCCAGATTGCATATATAAACAATATGATAATAATACCTAAGCTAAGCTTTATGTTACAGCTAACAAAGATGTCAGACAGAAGTTTAAATAAAATATATTAACCAATAATAAGTTTGGCAAAGCAAAAAAGCAGTCTACAAAGAACAGTAGAAATTGTATAATAGAGTACAAAGATCTTGGCAGCTGTAGAACATTGCTACAAAAGTTAATCATAAAGCAAGTAAGTAGCCTCATAGCAAGACTAAACAGACAAGACAGTCTTGGACAACTAACAAGGCTAAGAATAACATGAGGCTGTCAAAAAGCAGGCTTAGTGGTAGATATATGGAAGACAAAAGAGTAGCCAGAAACCAAAATATATTTAAAGAACAACTTAGCATGCCTTACAATACTTAAAGCAAAAAAATTAAAAATAAATATTAGAACAGAAACTGAGCTATAGACAATGTCTAGGTATGGTACTAAAATACAAGAACTAGTAGATGCACAACTGTGAAAAAAGAGGTGTGGTGACCTAGTGAAGTAGTCAGGTTGTCAACTCCCCAAGTGGTAGGTTGGATGCTCAAATTTTATCGACAGTGAAAATTTGGATAATCACTTATGTAATATTTGTATTATAGCAACTATTACTAATGATTAGGTTAGGATACCTGTAATGATGGTTACACCAGCATGACTGGCAGGTCATGGGGCATCTGTGCAATGTTGGAGTTACACAGAAGAATGCAAACTGATATATCGGGCAGTGCAAATACTAGATAAGTCTTTGTGGCTGTGTAAATCCATTAAAATTAGATAACAAGAAGTTCATTTAAGAAGACTCGAGTAGAGAGGTAACTAGATCTTCAACGGCTCTATTGTAAAGACTAGCCTGAGAAAATGGATACCAAGGTCTAGTACCTGGTCCTAGTAGCCAAACAGGCAAGAACCTCTAGGTTGGGAGTCTCAGAGGTATCACTAATCAGGCCACCAGAATGAACTGAAGAAAAAAGATATTGGACTGACCTAATATACCAATAAACTGATCATAGTCCTACACAAGCTATCTGAATTGGAAGTTTGGTAAAAGGGTAGGGGAAAAGGCAGAGGTATACTAAAATACTGGGGTTATGCTGTAAAGTAAATGCTAAGATCTAAGTGAACTCTACAAGGGCATAGTAGTTTAATGGTTAGTCCTGACTGCAAGTGTTGGTTCTGCCATAGTGATATCTAAGTCAGCTGTAAAAATAGGTACAAAAGGCTCTGGAAGGTTTACCTTAAGAATAAATTAGTCCTAAAGTTGAAAATGATGATCTAATACATCTGAGATGACCAATGATATTAACACAGATTACAGGTTCAGAGGGTTTAAAGTAGAACACCCAAGCAGGAGTATTATGTACAGCAATTGGTAGAGAACCTTCGAGTGGACTTCTTAAATAGGTAATATAGAAAAGTTACCTATATAGCCAATTGTACACTCTCCTGTAGTAGTTCATTGAACTACAATACCAATAAGTAATTAATAAAAGTCAAAAAAACCAAAGAGGTTACCTTAATACCAAAAAAAAAAAAACAACTGTGAAAAAAAGTGGCAGTTAAAGTAAATGAAAATGGTTTAATATATTTAAATCAATTACTCGATACTAGAGGAGAAAAATTAATTACATAACAGCAATTAAAAAGCTATCAAGACCAATTGAGTAAAGGAAAAAAAGCAGAATGGTTCAAAGCAATTGAATCAAAAG
>CAJVQA010006216.1:0-15154 GCA_910591915.1 Cetraspora pellucida
TAATATTAATTGGTTTACTATGAAAACGATTGTAGTAATGATTTAATGTTACACAAAAATCGTGTAAGAGAAAAAAAAAGTTGAGGGTAAATGAAAAAGAATTTTTTAAGGAGTTTACAAAAGAGTTAAAGCTATTTTTTAAGATATCTCTGTTAGTATTAGGCCTATTAAGTTCATTTAGACCTTGTTTTGATCGGAGAAATGAGCTCTACAACTTTTCATAGGACTATAGATTAGGTTATAAAGCTAGTTGTTGAGAAATAATTAAAGAAAGAGTTTAAAAGCCCAAAGGCGTTATTGCAATGTTAAACTGCGAGTTTGAGAGCTATCTCTTTAAAACTTTCAGAATATATGTAAAATTAGTAGCTAAACAAGTTTATTTAAGATGCCAAAGTTAGTTATCTTTATAAAATAACCAAATATTAATGATTTTAGTACTGATGAATTTTTAGTTATTTTGTGTAAAAATGATTTATGGAAAGAGTGCTATAGTTTTTTTTATTATGAAATATTTATATATATAATAAATATAAATTCTGTATATAATAAATATAATTTTTATAAAAGAAATTTATATTAAATATATATATATATATATTTTATTATTAATATAATATCAAGTAGAAAAATAATAATATATAAATATTAGATATAATATATAACTATAAAAATTATTACTAAACTATACTATTGCTGCTATATATATCTAACTACATCTAGTGTGATATTATTTTCTTATTTTCTGTTATTAGTTAAGTTAACTGTTGTTAATATTTAACTACAGAAAAGATAGAGAACCTCTTAGGATTGTTAGTTTAATAAAAGCAAGTATGTATAGTAAAATTTAGAAAAAAGAGTTTAATAATAAAATAATTTATATTAGTATCAAAAGTAAAAGTAATATTATTAGAGTTTGTTGGTTTTGGAATAGGTAAGTAGATGTTGTTTTTCCTTTTTGTTAAGGCAGTGATTCCTTATACTGACTCTCACTTATTTTGTTTAATATTTTGTATTTACCAGATAGTAAAATTGAACCAAATAAATATTGAGTTTGATAATACAATAAGGAAATTATTAGTTAATTTTTTAAGAATAAGCTATAGTTGTTTGTAATAATCTAGAGTTAATGTATCCTGAATGAATAATAGTAGTAAGTTATTTGTATTAAGGTTTAAAAAAGAATTATTTAGAATTTGTATTATTGTATATGATGATGTTTCTGATAAGTTTAGAGTGTTTAAAGTATTTGTTATTTTGTTAATGAGGATACTATCTGGATTATGTAGATAAAGAGAACATTTCAGTAAATATTCAATATTTTCATATTGGTTACAAAATGAGCAGTTTAGAGTTAAATAGAAAGTAGGATAGCAAGTATTTAAGTTAGACATTATTGGTAAGTTATTAAGTAGTATTTTGTTTCTAAGAGAATATAAATTTAGATTGGAGTTTTAAAAATTAATAATCTCAGTTAGTAATTGAATATTTATAGTAAGAAGATTTCTTAATAGTTTAAGTTAAAGAAGTTTGTTGAATGTTTAAATAGATAATAAATTTTTACAAAATTTATATAATTTGTATATAATTGGAATTTGATTCCAAGTAAAAAATAAAAAAAATAGAAATAGTTAAGATTAAGTTCAAGCTTAATTTTGCTAGCTCTATGTTTAGCTAATGTGTTAACTATATTATGTAGTGCATTATTTGAATGAAATTTGACCTTGTGCATAATGTAGTTGATATTTTTATGTTTAATTAAGTAGTTTAGAATATTAATAATGTCCTAATTATTTTGTTTAGTTTGTTAGTTGTGATTGTAGAGTAATGAGTATATAAGGGTTTGAATAGTAGATAAACTGTCAAGATGAATATAAATTTGGTATTTGGAGGGTAAGACAAGAAATAGAGAGACAAAAACTGCTAGTTCTGCTCTTGTAAAGTTTGGTACATGTAGTATAGATGCATTAAATTTGATTTGTGTATCATTTTCAAGTATCCAAGCAATACCAATAGAAATGTTATGTGTTTGTAAGTTTATTATTGAGGCATTAGTATAAAAATAAAGGTTGTTTAAGTTAATTTGTAGTATTTTTTTGTGCAGATCTATAAGTTGATTTTGGTATATAGGATTAGATATTGTATTTTGAATTAAAAGAATTTTCAAGAAAAGTAGTAAGAGTGTATAAAAAGTTTGCAGGACTGGTTTATATAATTTTGCATATATGTTTTGTAGTACTTGTATTTCTTGAGTATTAATATTGAGTTCGAAATAGTGTTTTCTTTTTTGTGTTTTGCATTTAAGATTGATAGTTTGTTTGTAATTTAGTTTGAAATTTGTAAATATTAGAGAAATATGAATTGTATTAAGTGTTGTTATACTAATTTAGTATTTTTAAAAGATTATTTTGGTATTAAGTATGCTTATTATTTTGCTAATATGCCAGTTTTTAGGTAAGATGTAAAGTGTTCATGAATTTTTAAGACTGTTATATTGAGGTGTAATTAGATTAAGTGTATTTAGGAATAGATTAATTGGTTTAAGTTGCAGATTGGGCCATATATGTTGAATAGTACAGAAAGATATTTTATTTAAAAGTATTTTGAACCAGTTTGGAATAGGCCTACAAGGAGATTTATGAGTTCTAAAATAGATGTTTTTTCAGAAAAATAGATTATGATTATTAGCTGTAAGTAATTGTTTAAGAAAAAGAATTTTGTTGTATTTAAGGCTTAATATTGTTGGATTATCTGGAAGTAGATAAAATTGTAAATATTATTTAGTTGATTAGTTTGTTTATAGAATGTTAACTGGTGAGATAGTGAGTTGTTGAGAGAGATATTATTTTTATAAAGATAAAATAGTTGAGATATTATAGTGAAATTAGATGTTTTTCTACAATTTTTAAATATTGTATCTTGAAATAAAAATGGCTTCCATATTTTAGAAAGCCATTCTTTAGTTCAATGTATAGAAATTTGGTTTAGAAGTAAGTTGGTATTGAAGTATTTTTCTATATTAATGCTGCTAACTTGTAATATAAGTTTGTTGAGTGTTGAATATTAAGTAATTGTGAGTTAGTAAAAATATTATTGTTTGTGTTTGTAGATAGGTGAAGCATGTGTTTAGTGCATTTTGTTAATATGCTTAATAGTTATTGAAGTTTGCTTTGGAAAGAAAAACAAATTTGAAGCAAATACTCTAAAGATAATAATAGAATAGTATTAAATAATTATAATATTTGTATAAAAAGAAGTTTTTTATATTGAATGATGTAGATAAATTGAAAGGTTTTGTTAAAGATTTTGTTAAGTTTAGGTTTAGTTGAGCTTTTTCTGTCTAGAAAAATTTCTAGATATCTGATTGTTTTATTAGATTTGCAAAGTGTAATTAGTTAGTTATTAAAGATATGTAGTAGAAGATTTAGAGGGTTGGTGTGAAGTATTTTTTTTTAGGTAGGATGTAAATAAGATCAGATTTAGATAGATTAACTTGAATGTTGTTTAGTTAATAGAGGTCAGATATATCATCTAGTATATTTTGTAGTTCATTTTTGGATTTACATTGTTATACTGTATCATCCATAAAAGCAAAAAGTAATATTGTTAAGGAGGTTAGTGGTATTGAGAACATCAGGTAAATTTTTAAGCAGATTTGTATTGATATATAGCATTTAATTGATATATATAAATTAAAAATAATCGATATATATCGATTAGTTGCTATATATTGATATATATTACTATTAATATATAATAATTATTGATATATAACAATTATAAACGATTATAATCATTATCAATTAGTAACGATTTTTATAAAATTTATTAAATTTTTTAAACTTTGACTTATATTTTCTCGATAACTACTGATCCAAATTGGCTCAAATTTTTACTATATATAATAAATTTATTCAATTATATAATATTAAAATTTTAGCCAATTTGAATAATTTGTTCTTGAGAAATAGGTTGTAAATAATAGTTAATTTTTTTAAAAAAATCAACTATCATTTACAACTAATTTCTCAAGAGCGAATTATCCAAATTGGCTAAAGTTTTAATATTATATAGTTTAATATATATACTATATATAGTAAAAATTTGAGCCAATTTGGATTAGTAGTTATTAAGAAAATATAAGTTAAAGTTTAAAAAAATTTAACAAATTTTTGTTATATATCATTAGTAATCACTAATGATGATACTCCGCAGAGGTACTATATATCGATAGTAATTTGAGGATTACTAATAATATATAGCACCTTTAAAAACTTTCCCAATGAAGATTGTTTCTAAAGGGGATTGTGATGAGATTTTAAGAAGTTTTGAGCTATATTTGAAGTTAATATTGTTAAGAATTGGGTTATAATAGATTTTTCAGAGTAATAAAGAATAGGTTTCTTCTTGTTTAATATCTAAATATAATATAATTGGGTTTATAAGATCATAGACTGTGATTGCTCTGGCTTTTTTGTCTTAGTAAAGAAATTTGATAAAATTTAGGCCAGGTTGTAGAATTTCTATACATTTGCATGCATCTAGTAAATATTTAATATTAATTTTGTCAAAGACTTTGGACATATCTTGAAAAAGTATCTATTCTCTTTGTTATTGATTTTGTAATATTCAATTGTGTTAAATAGTATTTGAATAGAAATATGTGTTGAACTGTTTTTAGTTGCTGCAAAGTATAAGTTGCTTAGAAATTTATATTGAGTAATAGTTTGATCAAGTCGAGTTGTGAAGATTTTGGTAAAACATTTTTTGATAGGTTCAATTAGTGAAATAGGTCTAACTTGGTTAAATGTAAAGTTCCAAGATGATTTTTTTAAAATTAGGAAAATTTTAAATGTTTTCCCTATTGTTGATATTTGTTGTAATATAAGACATTTAGATAGAAAAAGTCATATGTTGTTTGAGCTTTTTAGTTTAAGCATTTTAAATGTTCATAGTTTGTTTTAGATAAGCCAGAGGATTTTTGGTTTGGAAGATTTTGTATAACTTTATTCCATTCTTCAGGAGTAATTTCTGAGAATAAGTTAATAAAATATAGTTCTTTTTCTGAATGTGGTTTATAGAGTTCATAGAATTTAGAGTTTTCATCAATTGGTGTATAGGGTAGTTCTTTAAAATAATTTTGAAAGTGAGAGTAAAGAGCTTGTTTATTTTTTAATGGTTAAGTAGTAAGAGTATTATTGAATAGAATGTGATCTAAGTTTATATTATTGTTATGTTTTTCTAAAACGTTACAAAAAAAAGATTTTAGAATTTTAGAGAAAGTTGTTATTTTTTTTTCTAATTTATTTTAAATTTTTTTAAGAGTATTTTCTTGTTTTTGTTTAGTAATTTGAGTTTCAAGAGTTTTGATTTCAGTAGTATGAATATTTAAGAGGTTAATAGGATTAGGATTAATGTTAGTTAGTATTGGACAAGAAGATGGTAGTATAGTGTTATTGGAATATTTATTAATATATATGTTATAAATTTACAAGAAGTTAGGTTTGTTTAGATTTGTTTTAAGTAGGATAGCTTGTTTGAGTTGTTTGTATAATGGTGTAAATATAGGTGATTATTGTTTATTGTGAATTGGATTTATTTTAATTTTTTTAAATAAAATATGTTTTTGAATTGCTTTCATTAAAGCTTTGTTAATTTGATTTCAGATTTCATTAAGTTCTGATTTATTAGTGATGTTGTTAATTGGAGTAAGGAATTTTTGAAGGTTTGTTCAGTATAGTTTTGGTAGTTTTCAATTTGTTCTTTGTAGCTGATTTCTATTAGTATGTAGTTTTTGGTTGAAAGAATTGTGTATTGATTTTTGGAAGATTAATAGTTAGTTCGAGTGAGACTATTGAATGGTCAGTTGAGGTGAATAGATTGGGTATAATATTAGCATCATTTAAGAATGTAATATAAACATTGGTCCATATTTAATTAATTCTATTTTGGCTGTTATTATGTAGAAGAAAAATGCTAAGTTTGAAGAATAGAAGAGTCTGTAGATATGATATAGTTAAAAAGATTTAAGAAGTTGTAAAAGAGTATTTTCAGATATGTTAGAGTTTATTGATAGGAGTCTGTTAAATTTAGGATTTGGTACTCCATTTAGGTCTCCTATTTATATTGTTTTGTAGTTATTTTTGTTTAGTATAAGAGAGAAATATGTAATAATATCTTTTCAGAATTGTTTTTTTCTTGTATTGAAAAGTAAAGTTAAATTAGTTTAATATGAAGATTTTTGAGAAAGATGTCAATTTCTAAAAAAAAGTTTTTGAAAGTTTGAATTTTTCCAATATGCTTAGCAAGTAATTTATGAATTAATATTTCTATACCATCTTGACAAGCATTACTAGGTGTCTAATAGCTTTTGTAGTTTGTTAATTTTTGAGAAACTGTAGAGTATTTTGCCTCTTTAATAGATAAGTGTGTTTTTGAGATTCCAAAAATATCTATTTGGTTTTCTGAAATAAAATTGATTAGGCTTAGTTGTTTGGAATTGTCAAGAAAGTCATTGACATTCAGTGAATGTATTTTAATTAATTTTGTAATTGGATTTTCTAGAAATAAGTTATTGTTGTTTGTGTTTGTAATTGAGATTGGTAGTTTGGAAGTAATAAATTGAGTGGTTAAAAAAGATTTAAGGCAATTTGAAAGAGAAGGTATTTTAAATCTTAGTAATGAATAGTTTGTATTAAGTAGAATGTTTTGAAATTTTGGAAGATTTTTAAATAAATATATGAAAAGTTAGATAGAAGATTGGGTTTTTGTAGAAGATGAATATGTGTTTCTTCTTGTATATTATTTGTTGTTTTAATAGAAATTTTAATGTATCATCTGAGTAGTAGGTTGAATATTCATCTTGAATATATTTTAAAAAAAAACCTATTGATTGGATGCTGCAAGATTGTAGATTGTAATAAGAGAGAAACTTATGATAGTATATTAAAGGATTGTATATTTTAAGCAAGTCAAAAGTTGGAGAGTAGGTTTTCACTTAAATAATGTTTGATGTTAGTAAGTCAATAGTATCATCTTCTTCTATTGGTAATTCATAGTCATTTTTAGTAATATTTAAGTTTGAAGAGTGTTTATAAAAATGTTAGGTATATAAGGTTTTTTTTGAGTTAAATAAGAAGATATTTTCTAGAGATAAATTCTCAGAGTAATATGATGTAATGTTACCTGAGAAGTTAGAGTTTTCTTCTATAGATACACTTGCTGTATACTTGGTTTTCACAGTTGTAGAGGATGCCATAGTCTGTCCTGTACATTAGATCTGATTATCATTAACTTGGTTCTTTGCATAAATAGGCTTTTCTGCCCATCTATTTACATTCTTCTCTTCCAAAAATAGCACACTTTTAGTAAAAAATATTATTATTTTGGAAGTGGCAGCTGTATTTATGTTATCTATAGAAGGATTTATTGAAAAAATAAACTATAGGTAGTAGTTAAAGACATGAAGAGAGTATCATTCTGTATTAAAAATTTTAATATCATAGTGTTTAATAATAAATTTTTCTGCTTCTAGAAGATACTTTAGATTATAGTCGAGTTGAATTTAAGAAATAAAGAATTTTGGTTAACTTTGAATATAAAAGTAGAGAATTATACATGCCAAGATATTTGGACTAATAGTAGGTGTAATAATTTTTTTTAAAGCTTTGTTTAGTTAAAGATCTGAAATACCATTATTTTTAGCTGCAGTATTTAAATAAGTTTTAAGATAAGAATAGAGATAAAATGTAGTTTATTTTGATTTGTTTCTAAATTGTTAATTTTAACAAACTTTTGGTTTGCTTTAATTGCAAGTTTATTAAGTGTATAGAATGGAATAGTCTTTTTAAAAGATGCTATATATTGTTGATTTGGTTAAAAGATTGTGTAGTCTGGAGTAAATGGTGTAGTTTTAGAAGTTGTGTTGTCTTTTGAAGATGCTAGGAAAGTTTCAAAGGATTTGTCAAAGTAGTGAGTTGATATATTTTTGAAAATATGTAAAAGTTTGCAGTCTTTGTTTTTGCATATATGAACATGAAAAAGTGCAGCTTTAGTGTTTAAGAAGAAGCAATTTTGAAAAGAAGTTGGTTCTGTAATTTGAAAATCTGAGGGTAGGAGTTTTTTGCATTCTTTAGCAAATGTAGTTGCAATTTGGTATTTAGTATAGTTTCTGACTTTATCTTCATTAATTTTTGTATATTGTTTTTGGTAAGCTTTAAAAAAATTTGAATACCATGTATTGAAGTTTTGAATATAAGGTTTAAGTAATAGAATTTGAAAGGAGTTAAGAAATTTAGTTTTAGAAATATTAAGAGTAACAGTAATAGTAAACTGGTTGTTGTTATAAATACTAAATAGGGGTTTTGAAGTATTATATTCAAAGTTATATTTCATTGTTAGTCTAAGAGGATAGAGCTCTAGTTTATTAATAAATTTTTAATAATAAATTGTTTGATATTTGTTATAAAAAAATAAGTATAGATAGGCAAAATTAATTGCCACTTTGCAATGATCAAAGATTAGGTATAATGGAATTGAATAGTAAGACTAAAAAATGTGTAAGTAGTTTAGTTTGCTAAAAAGAAACTCAGTAAATTTAGTAAGAAAATTTTTAAATATTGAAGTATATGCATATTGTGAAATATTAAGTTAAGAAGAAAGTAATGGATTTGATTAATGAAAAAAATTTTTAAGAAATTTTGGCTTTTTAGCAGCCATTGTTTAAGCAAATAGTTAAAACTTTGTTTTTGAGAAGGTTTTTGGTTTATGGTTATTTGAGTATTATTTGAATTAGAAGGAATTGGTTGATCAGAAGTAAATTTGTAAAGGTGAGCTTTTGAGAAAATAAAAAGTTGCTAAGCAAATGTTGTATTGAGTTCGGTATTTTGTTTTATGTTTTCTATAATTGAATAATTAATAAACCAGTCCAGATCTTTAGAAGTATCTTGAGTTGGGTTTGTTGTAATTTTTTGTTGGTGATGTTTAGAAGAATGCTTAGAATTTTGTTTTATTTCTTTACCTCTAAAAGCAAATTTTTGAAGAAAATTAATTTTTTCTTTCTTAGTAAGTTTGTAGAAGTAGTAAAAATAAAAGATAGAGTGTTATTCTTTTGTAAGTTCCTTTTTTTGAAGAAGAAATTTAAGTTTAACATATTGGAAATTGTGAACACAATCTTGGTAAAATAAGAAACTCTTAAAGATTATAGCTTTTTAATAGTTAGGTGCATATTGCGATTCTTGGACAAGAACACATAGAATATCTTTTTTTTTGTATAAAGTGCAAAAGTGGTAGTATTGTGAGTGTAAAATGATTGCTACTGGTGATTTGTCTATAAGAAAAGAAGAGAAAGAAGTTTGTAAGTTTAATTGAAGATTTTGTTGTTGTTTGGTAATTGGTAATTTAGATAATTGGTTAACAATATTGTTGAAATGGTTTTTGGAAATAACTTTAGTTAGAAAAATATCCATTGCAGTAGAGTTTGAGATTTGTTGAAAAGATGTAGAATGAGTAATTTTATAGTGTTTAGAAGTGAAATTTGTATAAAATTTGCTACAAAAACAAGTAGATAAAGTAGATTGAGTTGGCATTTTAAAGTAGTGTTGTTGTTTATTAGCTTTGCATTTTAAAGGATTGATATCTTTTGGCAAAATGCATAAGGTAAGTAGATCAGATTCTTTAGTACCAATGCCAAATCGATTTGGATATTTGTTGTAATAATAGTCTAAGTCATGAGAATTAGGTTTAGTAATTATTAAAGTAGGCATTTTGGCTTGTTATTTTTATGTTAATGTTAAAGAGCTCAATGACAGCTTTAAAAGAAAGTAAAATTTTGTTCATATAACATTATACCTTTATAATACTTTTTGTGGCTAGTGTGGCTGGGGCTGGTTTGGCTTGTAGTACAGTATATGGCTTGTATAACTTTTGCTAAAAATAGAATAAAGTATATATAAGATTGTGTATTTTTAGAATAAATACAAATTTGTAATTATTTGTTATATAAATTAATTAAGAACTTAAAAAAAAAATAATTAAAAATAATTGTTAATTAATTGAACCAGTAAAATTAGGTATTTTAAAACATGTTTGAGGTCTGAATTTGGAGAAGATAAGGAGAAAAGAACTAATTTTTAGAAAAATTTAGAGAAAGTAGTCATTTGAAGCTTTTTGCTTATAAAATAGTTAATTTTGGCTGTTTTGAATGAAACTTATATTAAAATAAAGTCTGAAATAAGCTAGACAACTTTGTCTTAGTGAACAAGACAAGTTTTCTAGACTAAATTTGAGTATAAGTAGTTTGAAGTTGTTTTTACAAAAAATTAGTTAATTTATTTAATATTTAAGTTATTGATATAAAATTTTACAAGTATATATAAATTTGAAAAAAGAACAATTTTATTTAGTTTTAAGAGTATAATTAATTATAAATTGTTAAAGAAATTAAAAAATTTTTAGCAGAATTTTGGTACAATTGATCATTAGAAAGAGTTAGCAATTTGTGTTTTGTCAAGTTCCTATATTAAATATTGATATTATATAAAATATATAAAAATTATTGTTATATATAGAATTTTTATTTAAATTTTTTTTTTTTTAAATATTAATGGTGAGGCTATGCCTCTATCTTTATTGAATATTTATTTGAAATTTTTATATAAAGTATAAATTTACTATTAAAAATATTATAAAAAGAGTAGAAGCTTAGACTAGTTTATCTGCGACCTAAACTAACAGGAGTGGCCAAGACTCACCTAGATTTGGTTATTAGTAATTATGTATAATAGATTGGTTTGGTATTTGATTCATTGTATATACTAGGAGTAAATTTTAGAATGAATTGAATTAGAAAAGAAAGATTGAAATGAATATGAAATAGAATTTAAAAGTAAGTTAAAAGTAGGAGGATAAGATATTGATCTTGAGATACAGTAGAAAATCCAAATTTTATGATATATTTGTTGGTTAAGATGAAGTAAAAATTTGATAGCAAGTGTTGTAGCTAATTTTTTAGATGATAAATCTGAGATAGTAAAGATAATTTCATATGACACTAAGCCAGATAAGGTTGAAAAGACTGATGGTAGGTCTATTGTGTTGTGTGTAGTCATACAATAACATTGTTTAATTTGGAGATGTAGTTTGGTTATTGTTTCCAAAGTAGTATCAAGTGTATTTGTATTTAGAATATATTGTAAAGAGGTGTCAATAAGGTTGTATAGCAGCTGGTCAGATGGATATGTTATCTAGTAGAGGTAAGAACTGGTTTCATGGCATTGATGACAGGTTGGTGGATATAAGTGATATTGTTTATGAAGAATATATGAAGTAAGAAGGTCATCAAGTAGAATTTTAATTCTAAAAGATTAAGAGTAGAAGATTGAAAGCTATGTGAGAAGTTTGAGATTTTTTGATTGTTGTTAATATATTGCCAAGTGGCTTGCCAATTAATTTGATTAAAGATTTTGATTTATTTTTGAAATCAGTTTGGTGTAGTCCATAGTGCATAGATGTATACATGACAGATTATACAAATACTGCAGCAAGTAGGTAATTCTAAAAGAAAGTTTTTAAGATTTAGAGTATAAGATGAGCTATAGATATTATAAGGCATGAAAGTTAGGTATAGTAAGTTGTAATGATTTCATGCCAGTTGGTCAGTAAGGTTTTTATATGTGTTATCTTGATATGCAGTAACTTTGTGAAAAATAATTTGAATTTTGTATGAATTAACAAAATTAATTAATGAATTTCATAGTAAAAAGTATGATGTGTATATGTAGGATAAGGTTGTAGAAGAATTAAATATTCTTTGATATTTAGAAATTACAGATTGAGAGTCTGTATATATGTTTATGATACTATTTCTAAGAGCAGTAATGAGGGCAGATAGAATGGCAGTAAGTTCAGCTTTAAATAAACAAGACCAAAGTTTTGTTTGAGCTTGAAATATATGTAATATGGAGTTATTAGAGATTTGAACCCATCCAATACCTATCAAGCATTGTGGAGTACCCAAATCAATAACAGAGCCATCAGTGTAAAAGTGAAGTTCTGATAAGTTAGCATTATAGTTGGCTATTTGTTGAAGGTTAAGTATAAGTGAACAAGGTTCAAAAATTACAGAAATTGGTTGAGTAGGAATAGTAATATTTGAAGATCTGGAATTTGAGTAGGATGCTAGATTGCAATAGAGTATATAAAATCGAGATGATTAGCATTAAAGTTAAGAGTTTTGTTATAAGTATTAACTCAATGTGGAGAACCAAGTTAATAACAGCCAGACTCAATGTACAGAGCAGGCTATGGTACTCTTTGCAGCTGTGAGAGCCAAGCATACGGTGGGAGAATCTACAGAAGAATCTTCTACTTCCTTGAATTCCATTTCATTATCAAACATCAAAAAAGCACTACAAGAACCAATTCACAAAACATTATATGCCCCAGACTCATGCTATAACCAATGGCTAGTATGTCTAAATTTACTCCTATTGCCACATTCACAAACACTCAATTCATTTTTAAAACATATTCACCAATACAACTTTATTCAATATAATCATTTCAACTATGCACTAAGATTAGCAATCAAACTTAACTATAGTGAATGCTATATACACTCATCACATATGTCTGAACCTCTACCTGATTACTTCTTTCCATATCTATCAGGTTATACCTACTATCTATCCATACCTATACCTTCTAAATTCTCTCTAATAAACAATAATACATTAGATACTAACTCAATTATAAAGGACAATGAACTAGTTAACACTTATTCTCAATTATTAGAAACTATCTTAGATGGCAATGATGAAACTACTATAGCTAATCAACACTACAACAACATTCAATTCAATATCTGCTACAACAAATTTTTATTCTATAACCACATACCACTACTCTCTCATCCTCAAACTATCATTACTTTTTTACGACATATCAATAGCTTTGAATATTTATCTGATAATTTATATGGCTATATATTAACAATCTCCATCAAAAATGATCATAGTGAAGCTTATGTCTATCTTTCATCTGAACCCAAACCCTTACCTAATCATTTCATCTTACCAGTCCAAGCCATTTGGCATTATCCAAATATCCAACTTAAATCAAATACATCAACACCAGTCTTTTCCATACCAGTATTCTTAAACCACCAGTTCTTCTCTACCTCTTACCTATCTCAAAGACCAGTATCTCCAAACTATCACAGTCTACTTTCACCACCTTTTAACAACTTAACAACAAACTCCAAACCACTAGACTTACTAATTGGTACACATAATGTATGAGGCTACAATGAAGATTTAAAACAACAAATCTGAGAAGACTTCTGCTTTCTAACAACCTCAAAATCATTAGTATTACAGAAACCACAATCACTACAAATAACCCCATAACCAAATTACAAAAATCCAAACACTTTACTTATCTTTAGTCCTGTACTGATAATCCAAAAGCTGGCACAGCTATTATAATTCATAAGTCCATCAAATGCCACATTTACAAAATCCTACTCTTTCCTGAATATGCTATCGCAATAGACCTTTTCTTCAAACACGACTTCAAGTTTAGAATTATTTCAATTTATTTACTATGTGATAATCCTCAACTTAGACTATCAGCATAGAATAATATTATTTAATGAATTCAACAAGCTATTACTTTAAAAATACAACCCATTATTTTAGGTGACTTTAATGCATCAGATTATCTTACCCAATCCTCCTCAATTAAATACAAACTACTCTACTTTCTTCAATATAATAATTTATATAACCTAGCTAGTCATACACAATCCTCTATACCTACTTGGCAAAACAGCAGATATAGTAGTAGCATTGACTATATCTGGGCTAACTAACCTCTTCTTTGTTATCTTAACTCCTTTACTGTTGAAGATCCTGATACTAGTACTCAAAGTGACTACAAAATTCTCATTTCTAATTGGTCTTTTCCCTATGCATACTCAGACAAACCTCATTATTTAACCAAAACCCAACAAAAAACATTCTTATACAAAAACATGACTAATGAACAATGGCAACTTTTTTCAAACCAAGTAACATCAAACATAACTAATAATCAAACACTACTCAATATACAAACCTCAGAATCCTTAGAATCTACATGGCACAAAATCCAAAACAGCATTATTACTGCAGCTCTTCAATACATCCCTAACAAAAAATTTACAGTCAGAAATTTTCAACATATTTTCTCTACTAAGGCCTCAAAATTACACCATTACCTTAAAAAACTTGGCAATATTATTCAACAAACCAAACATGCACTTTAACACTCAACACCTATTCCATTTCATCATAACCAATTTATTGCCTATATTAATACAACTTGTAATCTCAATATTCCATTACTATTAGCTGAATATAATCTGTTAACAAACTGACTAGACTTAGCCAAAAATAAATGAAAAACACTATACCACACTCATAATATAGAAAATATTAAAGAAATTAAGCAACAAATTGATAACAATATTACTAAAAGATATAACAAATTACAAACAAACCCTACCTCAATGATCAATAGTATTCTTAACCAACACAAAGATCCTGTCAAATTTGACAACATCAGAACAGACAATGATCTTATTACTGATGCACCTAATATTAAACTCCATATCCAACAATACTTTGATCAATGGACATTATACTGACATATTAATCAACAAATATATGAATCTGACTGGCAAAATAAATATAATCCCAAATCAGACATAAATTCTGAATGGTATAACAATACTTTTTTCGAATTTACTACTGATGAAGTCAACTCAACATTAGCTCAACTTCCAAACAATAAAGCTTGTGGCCCTTCAGGCATTAGCTATAAAATGCTCAAACATGCAGGCCTACCATTTCTTTAAGCAATTACTGCTCTTTTTAATAGATGTATTTCTTCAAACCATATACCAAAACAATGGAAAGAAGGTAGAATCTTCTCAATTTCCAAAAAACAAATTTTGATAGTAACCTCACCAACACAAGACCTATCAGTCTTTTTGAGCATACTAAAAAATTATACACCAAATGCTTACAAATTGCCTAAATAATACCTTTACAAAATTCAAAATACTCTCACCCTATAACTATATTGCCCTTCTAGGCAATAGTACTGCCATCTCTAT
>CAJVQA010006217.1:0-15153 GCA_910591915.1 Cetraspora pellucida
AAACTCGCGTAATAATTTTTACTAATAAAAATTTATTGATTACGTAATAAACTTTATTAAACTACAATGTTTATCTACGATATTAAACACTTTTTGACTCCCTTAAATTATTTTCTGCTAAGTAAAATTTATTCACCGACACTTTTTGTCCAATTGATTAAGACGCTTGAGAACACCCTAAGAAATTGAATTCTCAACTTATTAGACTGATTTTTAATCTTTTGATCAAATAATTAAGTTATAAGGCATCTGCATGACGATAGTCTGCCCAATAACAATTTATTCGACAATTATATAGTTTCTGCCAAATAATAAATTTATTGAAAACTAAAATTCTCCGTCAACACCATGATCGAAAATAAACCTTCAACAAGTATTTAAAAAAAAATAATAATAATAAAAAGAATGAAATAGATGCAAGTAATTGAAGTAACCCATGTACTTCAGAAAGTCGCTTATAAACACGCGGTAGTAAGAAACTATCTCAAATAAGAATATCCCAATATTCTCTTTGTTGAAATACTTTAACGTATTAAGTAAAATATCGCCATTATTCAATAAATTCATTCAAAATACGTATTTTACATAGTTTTTTACACGGCATTTTTATATTGCCGCATATTAGTTTCTGCATTACATATAAGTGCTGCTAAATGAAAAAAGTAAGCATAAATTTAAATTTTTACTATGCCAAACTTAAATTCAGAAAATTTGATATTCAGCACAACGAAAATTTTAAATTCATACTTACTGGTTTTCTCTTGGAAACACTCATATCTACACTTATGTAAAATATACCCGTTATCAAACAATCTGTTAGTCGGTATTCATTTCAGGTGATCACGTATATTGGATGTCAGTTTTAATAGATGTGTAACATTAACGGTCTCTGCTGTAATTTTAAATAATAACGAGAAATCAATTACTTATCTGTTATAGCGGAAATTAAAAACATCAAAAGTATAAACATCATAAAGTGTAAAAAAATAAAAAGCATTATTTTTTGTGTTCTGGTGCTATAAGCACCAAATAAATTTAATAAATTTATTTTCAAAAAATATAAAACGTAAAGTTGTAGAATAGTTGTAAAAGAAAAAAGCTGCTCTTATATACCTTTTTTTGGATGAACGCGATACAATTAAGTGATCACTATTTTCCCAGGCGCGTGATTCTATCACCAAATTGAGAGATCGTCTGATTGGTCAATATCGTGTATAAGTTTTGTTTTTTCTGATTATTTAAAATTTAAAATCCACAATTCAAATATGAATTTTCAGCATATCACTTTCAGAATTTATTTAGTATTCACCGGAGGTGAAATTCATTACGATGTTTTTTTTAAACTATTCTTATATGATTTATAGAAAACTTTACCTCTCATAGGCAGAAGTTTCAATTTAATTTTACATTATTTATACAGTTTAGAGTACTTTTTAAAAAACGAAAACTAATTATAGTGAAGTAAAAAAAGCTTTATAAAAGGTTTTCATTAGAACTGTAGGACTTCACAAGCAAAAATCAGATCTAATTCTCGTTCATTTAAAAAAATTAGTGTAGTAATAACTTCTCAAAACTCGATAAAATCAACTTATTACTAAGCTAAGTTTTTAAAACGGACTAGAATTAGATCTTATTTTTGACTATGGAGTCCTACAGCTCTAATGAAACCTTCTATATAGTTTTTTTTACATTATTGTGGTTGGTTTTCGTTTTTTTAAAAAGTATTCTAAACTGTATAAATAATGTAAAATTAAATTGAATTTATTAGCCAATCAGACGAACTTCTGCCTATGACTTTACCTCAAATTTTAAGTTAAAATTAAACTTTAGGGTTAGGGAAAGATTATTGGACGCTGAACATTTTTAATTAATATACCGAATATCGATTACTCAAGCCTTTTTTGAGAAATAGCATACCCGGTGAATTTCACCTGCAGTGAGTGTTAAAATCGTCATACTTTCAAATCAAATTGGGTTCCGCGCTCGTAGAACCTATTCGAAGAGGTATAAATTTAAAATTGAGTTGTCTCGGATCGATGAAATATTTATACACAAAATTGGACCGGGTAAAATGAACGTAATAATAATTAAAATAATAACCAACTTTTTGTATATTTCTCGCCAAGGTATTCATTTAAGTATTCATTTATTTTACACAAGCTTTTTATGTTACTAGTATAATTTAGCATAATTAAAGTTTGCTAACATAATTATGTTAGCATAAAATCTAGCCTAATTTTGGTATTTTGATAATAGAGTATTATCTAATACATTTTGAATTTAAAGTTTACTGCATTTTTCAAATTACTGTAGTTGTCATCAAGAAATTTTTAAAAAAGATTAAAATCGATTACAATTACCCTATAGCTTGTAATCGATTTTAATCTTTTTTAAAAATTTTCTGATGGTTACATATCACGCAAAAATCTACAAAACCTTTTTAATTCTCTTATTTTTTATAATATTTTATTAAATGCCAATTTTCTAATATAATATTTATTATTTTATTAGATCTTTCAGTTAGCTTACTAAACAATAAAAAGTTTTATTCTGTTAGATTTTTTAATTAGCTAACCAAACAATAGAAAGTTTTAACTTTTTTATCCATTTTGTTATAAATTTTGAATAAATGAATCTTACTTATTCTTAGTTTACTTTTAATATTCAAACTTATTTTTGAATTTTACAAATTAATAAAATTTTAAAATAGGTTTAATTTCTAAATTTCAGTATAATATATATTTGCTATTTTACAGAAACTGCCAATTTAACAACTCTAAAACTATTTTAAACTATTAAGTGACTATATAATTATTTTATAGCAGCTATAGTTTTAACGTTACTTCAAAATAGTGACACATCTACTACTACAATTTACTACTCTTTTATTACTATTTTACTATTACTATGATTTTATAAAGAATTGAAGTTTTAATTTTTTTAAAATTGGTTATAAAATTGTAGTAATAGATAGTAAATAGTAGTAAAATAGTAGTAAATAGTAATAGATGAGTTGCTATTTTGAAGTAACTTTAAAACTATAGTTACTATAAAATAATTATATAATCACTTTATAGTTACTTTAAAGTATTTTGAAAGTTGCAAAATTAGCAGTTTCTGTAAAGTAATTACAGTAATTTGAAAAGTATATGTAGTAATTCTTTTTTTTTAAAAAAAAAATTATTAGCATAAAAGTGTAATTTAATACAATTGTGGTTAGCGCTCCCGGGTCACAATCGCAAGGTCGCAAGTTCGAATCCCACTGGATGATAGCAACTTCGCCAGGACCACGATTGGAAGATCTTCGGAGGATTTCCCATTGGAGAAAAGAACAAGATTTATACGTAAGAATGCAGTCCGCCGGCATAGCCACAGAGTCGGGGACGACCAGAAAAGGCGAATCCGTCAACAAATGACGTTAACATTGAGAAAACCCAGCTAAAAAGGATTAAAAGAACATTAGATATAAAGGACGATCCGACTGGTGGGTCATGTGAAGTTAGGGAACTGCGGACCGAATAAAAAAGATAGTAGGTCCTACACCGCGGAGCCAGGGACCCGGGACATCATATGATGGACTTAACGGAGCATGAGCTATCTCCACGAGCACGGTGATGAATATAGGGGCACGAGCACGGTGATGAATATAGGGGCCACACGCCGTCCAACGATCTCCGCTGAATGATAACTTTGGCCTTTAAAGAGATGTGACAGATCCTAAAGGTGTCTAAGGACCTTCAGGATAGCGAGGGAGGAAAAAAAAAAAATTTAATACAATTAGCAAGCATAATTTGACATCATTAGCAGAATAATTCTGAACACCCTAACAATAAGATACAACATGTTCGTTATATTCGTATCATTCAAAATAAACTTTTCACATCTTATGTAGCTTACCAAAATACAAAAAGCTGAGAGACTCCGAATCTTTATTTGAATCAGCATCTATTTAGAACGATACTTAGGTGTATAGTGTATTATGTAAATCAAATTCTATATATAGTTCTATATAATAATGATAATTCAGATACTATGGCTTTTAACTAAAATTATTAATCTTATAGAAGAACTCTGGTTTAAAATACAGGTATAGTAATAGGTAGATTTCTCCTTGTTAAATATAAATTACTGTTGGGAATTATGCCAAAAATTTGGAGTCTCTTTTTAAACTTATGATACAGTCAACCCTCCATATAGTCACCCTCTATAGAATCACATCATATGTATACTTTGATTTAATATATAATAAAAAAAACCCTCTATATAAGCACAACCTTTTTATAAGCACTTTTTTTTTAAAAAAAACTTACTATGTGCCCAACTGTGTGATTATATAGAGGGACGACTGTACCTACTAAAATCCACATATACTCTTTATTAATAATCCTTAGCCCTAACCCAATTATAAAAAAAAGACCACGAAAAAGACCCTAAAAATTTTTACAATTTTATAATGAAATACAGAAAATTTTCAGCATAATCTAATTTTCAGCTTCAATTACTAATCAAGAAACCCGGGTCTCTTGCATTCCACTAAATTCTTAACCCTGGTTCAGACACGGGTAATAGAGGGTCTACCATCAAGGGGTATTTTATATGGCCGTTTACGGTAGAATTTTAAACAATTTAATAAGTAGACTATAAAGATTACAATTTGGAATTTGATAATTTTTATTGTATCTTCTCTGTAATCTGCATAATAAGCTGACTTAAAAATTTTGCTCGATTGCTTAATAGAATTTATTTTATCATATCGTCACGAAATAACGCTCCTGGGCGTTATTTCGCGACGATATGGTAAAAATGGAATATATCTTAAAAATTAGATGCATTTTATATGGATAATTGTGTGATCGTTATTAATGCTCCTCAAATTCAAAGCTTGAAATTCAATCAAATATTTAACTTTATCAAATACGTATTTGAATTTCAAATCTAAACATTTATTATTATTATTATTGGAATTATAGTTCCTACAAAAAATTCTCATTGAAATTGACTATGTAGTTATCAAGATTTCTTCAATCAAGTTTTAGATTTGAAGGTCATCATGTCAAATGTTTATTGATTGAAATTCATGCTTCAAATTTGATTTTGGCAATGGTAATTTCATTATAGATATACATCTTTGATGCAGCTTTTATGTGCTATTAATTTTTAATAAAGTAGATTAAATCATTTCAGTAAATGTTATAATAATTGCCGCAGCTGATGCCGAAAACGGCTGAAGTTGAAATTTGGGTCTCAATTTAAAAATATAAGCCCTGCTAAAATCCACATATACTTTTTAATTATCAATTCTAACCCTAAACACTAACTCAACTATAAAAAAAAGCCAAAAAAACTTTAAAATTCATATCAATATAGATTCGAATTTTATCATCAGCCGTTTTCAGCATCAGCTGCGACAATTATTACTATATGAATCTTGATTAGGGATCGAAACCGACTAAAATTTTCTTCATTGTCTAATATATAATTAACTGTTTAAATAATCCAGCCCGGCGCTACAAACCAATTTTTATGCGGCTAAACAGCTCTAATCCTTAATGGTAATCTTCTGGGATATGTTAGAGCTAGGCTAGCACTTTTACATATACTGTATAATCAACTAATCAAACTTAAATCAACTCAGGTCTTAACTTAAATTCCGTTTAACATTCCCCCAGATACTTTTGTGTTATTAACAAAAAGTTTTGGTCTTGGCACATAGACAAAACATCATATTTAATAACTAATAAAAAAAAAACCTGATCTAGTATGAGGCATTATAAATTAAATGTTAAACGAACTAGGGTTGGGGACACGGCTTCAGGCCCTTATATGTATATACAGTATAATAAAGTAACATGCTTCTATACTATAACCTCTAAATCGCAAAAGTTCCTTGTGAGATCTTATATGATACATATTAAATTATTACACTATATTAAACTTACAATTTTTTTTGTTATATGAGTGCCGCCAAAGGAAAACCTACATGTACTTTTTGAATATTTACTTTTAATAAAAATCAAGACAATTTAGTATCTATTGTTTTTTAAAAGTAAATATTCAAAAAGTAGAACATGTAGGTTTCCCCTTGGTGGCATCATAACTGACTTTGCAATATTATTAGCAGAATTCAGACATATTTTTATACATAGAAATTAAAATTTTTGCATAAAGACATGATTGGGCACATCTCGGATTGAATATGATCGGATAACATCACGTTATCGAAAAAAATTTTCGCCGATCCCGAGATATGTTAAATCGTTTCTTTTTTTTTTTACAGTAACTCGCGCTTTGCTTTATCTCCATTGAACTGATCTAATGGTATGTCAAATAATGAATTTTCAACTTTATTTACATTTATTTTATATCAATTTATTACTTCTTAGGCTACTACAACAATCAACCCAAAAGCTTTCCCACTTGCGGACGCTGAATTGACGAATCAGATTCTAGATCTGGTCCAACAAGCAATGCACTATAAACAGTTAAAAAAAGGTGCTAACGAAGGTAACATTTACATATTCCGCTCTTAAACCGAGAGACTATAAATTGTTTTAATTTAAATGGACCGACATTCATATGCATATTCGGTCCTAATTTTGTTATTAAAATTTTAAATTAACGTGTCTCGCATTTTTTACATCAAAAATAATATAGCTACGAAAACGCTTAATCGTGGCATGTCAGAATTTATTGTAATGACGGCTGACGCACAACCGATAGAGATTTTATTACATCTACCATTATTATGTGAAGATAAAGTAAGTCTAAATTTCTTTTCAACTACTCATTTCTCTTTTCTTATTTCTCATTTAAACATTTTGAATATTTTAAAAAGAACGTTCCGTATGTTTTTGTCCCTTCAAAAACCGCTCTTGGCCGTGCTTGTGGTGTTTCTCGTGCTGTTATTGCTGCTTCAATTACCAATAATGAAGCTTCTGAACTTAGACCTCAAATTCAAGCTATCAAATCTCAAATCGAAAGATTATTAATATGACTGATTTTTTTATTTAGCCTAATAATAATAAACATTAGCATGAAAATATCGATATCGATATGTGTTATCATGTTTAACTAATTTACAACCTATATCAGGTTAACAGTTACTTTGATTCTACGTAGGACAACTTTCCTAGTAAGGATCACCAAACCGAACCATGAGGGATGCAAGAATTTTATACCTGTCACTTAAATAACCAGCCATACCGATTATAAGTCACATACGAGACCGAACGAACATCTGTTATAGATATATAAATTCTTTATTGCAGTTGCGACCTTTGAATCATGATTTAATTTCACAGTTTCTGACTTCTACCGGCGAATCCTTATCTCAATTACTGGAGAGTAGTTTTCAATCCAGGTTTTATTGTAGTCATAAATAATTGTTAACTAAATTATCAGATACATATATTGAATGAATTTTTTTATTTAAAATTAGTCATGGTTATTATTTTTTTTCTTGTGTGAAACGAATCTCATTGTCAAATGCGCTTGAATGATTTCTCATTTTACTATAATAGAACAACTCATTTATAAAGAATGATTATAATAATGTACATCCAAAAAGTAAAAGTCCTGTATTTTATAAATAAATTCCGGTGTACTGATACATATTTGTATCTACTAATAAACTCTAGCTTTTGGTGGTATCTATATAACATAAAAACGTTAAAATTGCAACATTAAATCAGGAATTAGAAACATTAAAACAATAAGAAAAATATTAATAATATAAAATATATAATTACACTAGCACATTCATTTTCGTCTAATGTCTTTTGTGTTACTTCTCTGTATTTTAACGTGACTTCTCCCGTTTGATGGTCTTGCCAGGATAGTGTATGTTTTAACCATTCTGCATCATTACGTTCCTAAAAAAGTAATAAAAAATAATAAGTCAATCGACTAATTTCAAATGTTTTATTAATAAATGCCAATCATCTACCTTGAAATCTTCACGAGCGTGAGCTCCACGAGATTCTTTACGGGCCACCGCAGAATGCAACGTTTGAACTGCATTAGTCAATAAATTTTGTAACTCGAAAGTTTCTATCAGATCAGAATTCCAAATCATTGACCGATCGGATACTTTGACATCTTTGAAAGATTCCCACACTCCATCTATGTTTTTAACGCCTTAATAAATGTAAAATTATTAGTTAATTATAATATTAAATTAAAGTGGGTTCTATTCATTTTCTAACCTTCCTCTAGAGAACTCTGTGTTCTAAAAACTGCAGCATCCTTTTGCATAGCCTTTTGCATCTTTAAACGAATATCTGCGGTAGGTAATTTGCCACTCGCGTTACGAAGCTTATCAAGGTTTGCAATAGACTTAGTGCCTGCATCTGGAGTGAGAGGCTTATGTGGTGTTCCTGGTTCCAAAGTATCTCGAATATGGTGAGCACATGCACGACCAAATACTACGATATCAAGCAAAGAATTTGCACCAAGACGATTAGCACCATGGACAGATACACAAGCTGCTTCACCAGCTGCGTAAAGTCCCGGAACTATCTTGTCATTGCCTTTCTGCAAAAACACATTTTAGATTAAAATTTTGAATTATAATCAATTTTTTTTAATATAAACTTAATACTAACTTCATCAATTGTCAATACTTCTCCGGTATATCGCGTTGGTATACCACCCATGTTATAGTGAACAGTTGGTAATACAGGAATAGGTTCTTTAGTGACATCAACTCCTGCAAATATAGCTGCTGTTTCAGAAATACCAGGTAAACGTTCATGCAATACTTCAGCTGGTAAATGTGAAAGTTGCAAGAATATGTGGTCGTGCTCAGGTCCAACTCCACGACCTTCACGAATCTCCAAGGTCATTGAACGTGATACAACGTCACGAGATGCCAGATCTTTTGCTGTAGGAGCGTAACGTTCCATAAAACGTTCACCTTGGGAATTGAGAAGATAGCCACCTTCTCCTCTAGAACCTGAATATTAATTATAATTAACTATTAGCATTATATTTCTTTTTGAGAAAAAAAAAGTTGAAATAAGAGAATATTCACCTTCAGTAATCAAGCATCCAGAACCATAAATACCAGTAGGATGGAATTGTACGAATTCCAAATCTTGTAAAGGTAATCCAGCACGAGAGACCATTGCATTTCCATCACCGGTACATGTGTGTGCACTGGTACATGAAAAATAAGTACGACCATAACCACCAGTGGCCAATACAGTTTTGTGAGAACGGAAACGATGTAAGGTACCATCTTCTTGATTTATAGCAATTACGCCACGACATACTCCATCTTCCATTAAAAGATCAAGTGCAAAAAATTCGATGAAGTAATTGGCACTATATTTTAGAGATTGACCATATAATGTATGTAAAAGAGCATGACCAGTACGGTCAGCAACAGCCGCACATCGATAAGCTTGACCACCTTGAAAAAGCAATTGATAAAGTAATTGAAATTGAAAAAGCAACGGATGAAATAATTATTAAAAATCTCATATATTTAACAAATATTTTAATATGTGAAATTAAAAACTATTATATTATATCAAACCTTGCCCAAATTTTAAACTTTGTCCACCAAAAGCTCTTTGATATATTTTGCCATCTTCAGTTCTTGAGAATGGTACACCAAAATGTTCAAGTTCAATTACGACATCGGGTGCTTCACGACACATATAATGTATTGCATCTTGATCACCAAGCCAGTCACTACCTTTGACAGTATCATACATGTGCCAACGCCAATCATCTTCACTCATGTTACCGAGTGCAGCATTAATGCCTCCCTAAAAAAAATGTTTGATTATCTTAATTAACTGTTAATTATATTAAATTTTACATTTTTCCAATTTACCTGTGCGGCAACTGTATGTGATCTTGTAGGAAATAATTTTGTGATGCATGCAGTATTAAAGCCAGCTTCTGCAAGACCAAAAGCAGCACGTAAACCGGCACCACCAGCACCGACTACAATTGCATCATACGTGTGATCAATTACTGGATATTTGTTTGAAATCGTTGACTGTTTGTTTAGAAATAATTCTATTAATGTCAGGATAAACATTCCTTTTTCACCACCTAAAATTTTTCTATTGAAAAAAAAAACACTAACTGGTGCTTCTTTAGCTCTTAAAGGTTCTGTAGTAGTTACTCGTAAAGAAGGTTGTGAGGCGTGAAAAGCCCGGAATAATGCCGGGGCCGAGAACTGTAAGAATCATTAGTATACTTTTCCAAAAAAAAATAAATAAATAATGCAAATTTTAATAGTTATTACTGTTTGGACCGGCTTTGTACAAGACTTTAGTAGTTTGAACATTTAAAAAATTATAACAAGAAGCTGATATCTGATAATAAAGTTGATCGATTTTATCATACGATCATTTCGATCGTTGATTATTGGTTGATCGCATCAGTGCATCAATCATAAGACGACCTCACGTGATAGGCATTAAGGTTTCGGCGTTAGCGTTAAAGGTGACATAGCATATACCAAATTTTGAAAGAAAATTCTTTTCAATAAGAGAATTCTAAGTCCAACAGAAAGTTTGGTGATAGTATAGTTATAACGGATATTTTCGAATTCTGTAAATGTCTGCAAACATCTAAGGTCGATGTTTTTTTTTTCTTCAAACTTTAAGATGTATTAGTAAATCTTAAAATAATTTCATCGTTTGAAGATATTTTAAAACAAGATAATGTATATTATTGATAACCGCCTAACCAAATTTATTAAATTGATGCAAGTAAAACAATTACTGAATTAGTATTGTACAATATATATATATATAATTTTCATAAAGTTGAATAGTTTATTGGGACCTTTCATTTCCAAATCATGTAAGAGATAAATATTTATAAATCTATATAAATCATTATGTATAATAAATATCTTTTATATATCGATATAAGAAGATGCTATGCAAATTAAATTCATATAAACATTAGCGTTAAATAGTTATAATTTAATAAATATATTTAAATAGCTAGTTCAAATATTTCAATTAGCAAGATTACAAGAATACTATTACCTAATACATTTAAAATCACACATTAGATAGTTGTCTACATTCTAAACCAAAATTTTAGCCTTTATGCTAGCTAAATTTATATATATACTTATATAAAACTTATTTTATTTTAATGCTGGTCGAAATTGTAACGAGGTCATGTAACTTTTATCTATGATTTAAGCCAACATAGAATACGGAGTTTCGGAATTTTTTTTTTTTGTAGCTCGGTCGGGGCCTGTGTTCCCTTCATGTGACTAACGTTTGACATCGGCAGATCGTAGCTTATCTCCATTCAACAGCTTCGCTTTAAACCATTTTTCGGTGTTTCATGTTCTAGATTCTTAAGCTTTCACACTAGCAATAATTTATTATTATTCTCTGCATATACGTAAATAAAAATGCTCATCAAAGTAAAGGTAATGTCGTGTCCTTATTGAGATCTATAATATTTCTCTGATCAAATTATAATTCTCTCTTCACTACTTTTTAGACTCTTACCGGCAAAGAAGTATGTTGCTAAAAAGTTTGCTTATGGAAAAATCAATTTATTGATGATAATTGCACTCTTGTAGATTGAAATTGATATTGAACATGACGATACGGTTGGCTTCTATTCAATGCTGTTCTTGGATTTTGCTGCGCATATTTATAATTTATATCGATCAAACTGTTAGGTAGCAAGAGTAAAGGAACGTGTAGAAGAAAAAGAAGGTATTCCGCCTGCTCAACAACGTCTAATTCACGGCGGGAAGCAACTGTATGTACTGTTTTTTTTTGATTAAATTTTTGCTTAACCAGCTTACTTAAGGTTATAATTTATTTACACATCAAGAACTGATGAAAAGACTGTCAGAGAAGCTGGCATAAAACCTGGTGAAGTTCTCCATCTTGTGCTGGCTCTTCGTGGTGGGCATAGGGGATGGTAAAGTTAGTTTAGGTTTGGTTTAAGTTTTAAAGCCTTTAGGTTCCAAATTAACAATCTAAGAACCAGGTTTCATATAATAAGTTCCAAACCTAAGTTAAACTCAGTACCAAATTCTAAAACCTGGTTCTTGTAAGGCATAAAAAATAAAAATATATTAATAAAAGTTAATTCGTATCAAGCTTTTAGAAATTATATATTTTGATCTTCTGAATAACTTTCTCAATATGCTAATTTTCATTTATTTAATAAAATTTTGATTTTTATAAGGTAAAGGGAAGTACTGTGGTGGGGTGAATCAAGTGGCAGATTATATAATGTCAAAGTTAAAAGTTGGTAGTGTTTTGAACCGATTGTACAATTATCGGACAACCGAACCGGACCGGAAAATTCGGTTGACCGTTGCTTAATCGGTTAATCCGGTACAACTGACTATGATATGGTCAAAATTACTTAATCCTACTTGCAAAATTTTATGTATGCTATATATAAAAATTGGTATTATACTTTATTACAAATGCATCCCTTTTGATTTACAGAGTTCACTCTTTTTGATTCGTAAAAAAAGGACATTTTTTATATAATTTAACTTTTTTAACTTTTATAAAACAAGTAGATCATTTTTATGAATCAAAAAGGATGAAATTGCATACTCTACTATTTCTAAAAATAATATGTATTTAGTATATTAAAAACTAATGGTTTTTTTTTAGTAATTCTGTTTTTATTTATTAAAAAACCATTATTTTTTTAGATAATATCTATCTAGTTTTATCTAATTTATCTGCAATCTAAACATACTAGAGGTTCATCTAGTTTTTGTTAGTTATAATATATATTATTAATTTGATAATTGATTATATTGTTAGTTGGGTATTATATTTGATTTATTTGAGTATTCAAATAGATGTTTTATTGTTGCTATCTCAATAAGTAGGCAAGTGTTATGTTCATTTTTTATATATTGTTAATTTGTCAATTGCAAATATAATTATAAGTATATAGTAACCTAAAATAGTAAAAAGTTCTGTATTGTTTAAGCTGTGTTAAGTATGTAGTTGAATATATATATATTAAATAAATATATTGTATTGTTGTTTTTAATTAGTTAGATTTGTACAATATAATTTTTATATTTAAATTTTTATTTTTTTAATTTAAACTAATCTCTTAAGAACTAAGATTTTTATATATTCAATATTATAAAATATAGAAACTTATAACCAAAGTTTCAAAAAAGTTATCTTTGCATTAGAGAATATAACTAGTTATACATATATTTTTAATATCTATTTTAAATAGTCTGTTTATACAGATTTTATACTAGTTATTATATTAGTAATCTAACTATAAGTATTGTTTATTATTATTATTTTTTTAATATTAAAATCTTTATCTTCAGAATGTAATATTTTTATTCAAGTATATAGGACATGTGTTGCCTTCAGAGGCTTCTTTACATTAGAGGTTACAACTAGTCACATATGCACTTTTGGTGTCTAATTTAAGTAGTTCACTTATATATTGTTATATAAGTTCTACATTAGATGCCATACTTGCAAATTAACTAAAGGTCTTGCCTATTTAAACCCTTTGTATATGCAATCTATCTTGTATTACAAGAACATCTTCAAGACTATACCCATCCAAATTTCTAATACTGATCAGTACTTTTAGAATTACTTTATTCTTAACAAAAAACTTACTAGAGCTTTTATGTTCTAAATATACTGACCTAGTTTTATACAATATGCTATAGTTATCTAACACTTGCAGTCATAGGAGTTACCTGTTTAACTACTACATTACACTATTTCTACTTTTATAAAATTCACTAGAACCTTAGTACCTATCTTCTTGACATCTTCTTCATCATCTCCTATTAGCTATAACTTAGAACTAGTAATCTCTGGCCAGACTACTAATCCAAATGACCTAATATAGTATACTTCTGTATTTTTTTCCTCTGGTGAGTTTAGCAGCCTGGTTGATTATATGCTTCTCTACATATATTTGGCATTTAGTTTAACAACTTGTTTCTACAAAAGTGTTTCTTGAACTTCAATCAGTTTAATGATACTATTAAAAGTTCATGCTATCTTTTTACTCAGAAATTTTCAAGTAGATTTCCATTATCTTAGTTCCTTAGTTTTCTATGATCAGTAGTCTTATCATGAGTTAGTATTGCTTATTTAAACTTTCTGCATTGTAAGTTTTATTATATTATTAAAATATTTTTAATATATATATTAGTTAAGAAGTTTAAATACTTACTTATATTTTTAAAATATTTATTTTGTTTTATATAATTAATTATCAAGATATTAATAACAAAAAAACTCTCTCTGCTGATTTTTACAACCAAGTTTAAAGTAGAAAAAAAATTGTAAAAAACACAAAAACTAACAATTCAAAGTACAAAAATCAATTAGGCAAAAAAAAAACTAATTGAAAATTAGATATAGATAGTTAGTATCATAAACCAAAATAATAGTATCATAGTAGTTTATCATTAAATTTTTTGAAAAATTTTGTTGTTTTTGAATATTTTTAAAAAAAAACAACAAAACACAAAAACTCTGTATTGCAGATCACATATATGACATATAAAGTAAAACTAAATAAACAATAAATATAACAAAAAACAAATAAACAAACATGTATTCTTGCAAATAAATAAACAAACACAGATGGGGTGTAGTGACCTAGTGAAGTAGTTAGGTTGTCAACCCCTCAAGTGATAGGTTGGGTGTTCAAATTCCATTGATAGTGAAAATTTGGATAATTACCTATATAATATTTATATTACAACAACTGTTACTAATGATTGAATTAAAATATTTGTAATGGTGGTCGCACCAGCATAACTGGCAGGTTATAGAGCATCTGTGTAAATATGGCATTACACAAAGGAATGCAAACTAACAAATCAGGTAGTGCAAACACTAGATAAGTCCTTGTGACTATGTAAATTTGTTGAAATTAGGTAACAAGAAGTCCATTTGAAAAGACCTGAGTAGAGAGATAGCTGGATCTTCGATGGCCTTACTGTAAAGGCTAGCTCAGGGAAATGGATATTAAGATCATAGTATCTGGTCATAATAGCCAAATAGGCAAGAATCTTTAGGTTGGGAGTCTTAGGAATACTACCAACCAGGCTGCCAGAATGAACTGGAGGAAAAAGATATCAAGTCAACCTGATATACTGATGGACTGATCATAGTTCTACATGAG